>OU898285.1:19419620-19696613 GCA_918026665.1 Diabrotica balteata | reverse complement strand
TTAATGAATTTGAAACTCTCGGTGTGCTAAAAGAATCCAAACAGTTTCAAAGTTTGCAACCTACAGTAGATGTATTGGATTTTGTTCAAAATAATTCTGTTACAGAAGAAATAGATATTGTCGATGAAATTAGTGATAGTATGGAAGAAATGGACCCATATGACCAAGAAGAAAACCAATGTTGTGAACCAGAAGAAAGCTTAGAAGAAGATATAGAATTTAGAAGACAACTGAGAGAAAGATCAAACATTAAGAAGCCAACACGCTTTGACGAGTTCGGTATGATGGTTGCTGCTGAAATAAACGACACCAAAGAACCACTTAGTTACAAAGAAGCAATTGTTTGTTGTGAAAAAGATAACTGGAGGCTGGCAATGGAGCATGAGATGCAGTCATTAAAAGAGAATTGTACATGGATTTTGAAAAATTTACCTGAAAATAAAAAAGCAATTCCCTGTAAATGGGTGTATAAACTCAAAACCAATCCAGATGGTTCAATTGATAAATACAAAGCTCGTTTGGTAGTGAAGGGTTATTCACAAAGAAAAGGTGAAGATTATGAACAAACGTTCAGTCCAGTAGCTAAAGGTGGTACGATAAGAGCCGTTATAAGTATAGCTGCTAGTAAAAACATGTCACTTACACAATTCGATGTCTGTACTGCATTTCTGTACGGTACTCTAGACGAAGAAGTATACATGAAACAACCAGAAGGCTATGATGATGGTAGTGGTATGGTTTGTCATCTCCAGAGAAGTTTATATGGATTAAAACAGGCACCAAGGTGTTGGAATAAGCGTTTTGGAAACTTTATAGATTCGCTTGGCTTTAAACGAAGTACTGCAGATCCATGTTTATTTATTAAAATCGAAGGAAAAGACATGTTAATATTAGTGCTGTATGTTGACGATGGTCTAATAGCATGTACAAATGAAATAATGAAGATGAATTTTTTGAAAAAGCTTCAGGAGAAGTTTAAAATAACAGTTAAACCAGCTACATATTTCTTAGGTTTGGAAATCGAAAGAAATCAAGACGACTCCATAAGTATTACCCAGTCAGCTTATACAAGAAAGGTGCTAGAACGTTTTGGCATGGAAAATAGCAGACCGGTCTCGACCCCGATTGTAAAAGAAGCTATTTAATTAGGGAAGGAAACTAGTGAAATAGAATCGAATACTTGTTTTCCATATCGCGAAGCTGTGGGTGCTCTTATGTATCTAATGACGGGTACACGTCCAGATATAGCTTATGCTGTTAGTGTTGTATCCAGGAAATTAGAAAATACAAATCCAAACGACTATGTAAAAACTAAGAGAACATTCCGCTATTTGAATGGGACAATAAATTATGGCTTAACTTATATGCGAAAGCCAGATATACAACCTAAGTTAACAAGCTATAGTGATGCTGATCATGGAGGTGATATAACAACCGGAAGATCGACATCTGGGGTATTGTGTCTTTATGCTGGAGCAGCTGTATCTTGGTTTAGTCAGAGACAAACATCAGTAGCCATATCGACAACAGAGGCAGAAATAGTAGCTGCAAGTGACGCTGCACGAGAAATAGTTTGGTTAAAAAGAATATTTACGGAATTAACCGGCGTTAGCTTGGTTTCGACACTACATGTCGACAATGAATCAGCCATACGATTAAAGCAGAATCCCGAGTTTCATCGCCAGACTAAACATATACATATTAGACATTTTTTTTGTTAGAGAAATGGTATTGGATGGATCACTTGAAGTAGTAAAGGTGTCATCTGAAAATCAGTTAGCGGATGTTTTGACGAAACCGCTGTTTTCAAATAGAATGAAAAAATTACTTTTTGAAATCGGGTTGGAAAATTACTCAATGAGGAAAGGTGTTAGAGCACAATGAAGAAGGCATCTACGTAATTTACCATCCTATGTTGTAAATAAGTTAATGAGTTAAGTTTTGTAGTTAAGACAAATATATATGTCAATTTTGATGGAAATAAAATAACAATAAGTCACAGTCATTATTTTATTACAAGGAAGTTTTTTTCTAGTTAGACGATCTAATATTATTAACAATATTAACAAGATTTAGAGAAACAATTATCGATATAATGAAATATTTTCCATTTTAATTTTAACTATAATAAAGTACATTCCTCGTTGATATCCTGGCTAAAACTTAAGCAGGGCCTCTTTCCAGAGCATCTGCATGGGACTGGAATCTATGAAACCCCCTTCTGTCCATGTAATAATAAATCTATCGAATATTTGAATCACTTATTTTTCGATTGCCTTAATCATAGGGAACAGACTCGGGGCCTATCGAGGAATACGGCAAGAAGACCTACCGGAATAATACTGAAAGAACTGTCACTGGGCGGTACTTGTAGCATTTCTATTTCCTTTCATACATATTAAAATACCGAAAAATAATTTTATGAATTCGCTAATTGTCATATTGGTCTTCTTTTATATGCAATTTTTTTAAATGCAAAATTTAATGAATATGTCATAAAGGTTTGATATTTAATTTCGACATTATGACAATCAGTATTATCCTTTTTTTTGACAATTGGTTCATAACCATAAATTTTAATTGGGTTGTTTAAAGGTTAACCTCAATATAAATTCAGTTGAACAAAATTTAGATAGTTTTCACGTGTTATAATATTTTAAATTCCTATTAGTGTCCCCAACGTCTGGACCATGTTGTAAATCGTTACAAATGGGGCATTGTAAGTTTTGTTGATAAATTGTGTTAATAATATTTGTAATAACTGGTAATGTGAAGTAATAATAAACATGGTATGTTTCTGATTAAACCAGGAGTTGTAGATTTATTTTCTTTCAAGATTTTCACGATTTAATGTTTTTTATGAAAGAAAAGCCGTTTTTTTCTATACAGCAAGAGGGTTCTTTCAAACGGCGTCATTTTCAAATAGTTAAGGAAATTTCTTGTGTTTTGTTGCCCAGGAAATCTATGTCAGTATTTTTTTATTTATCCCATCAAGTCCTACATACCTAACTCACCTTAATTTACTTAGAGACTCTTTACTTGTTACTCTGTGTATAGAGTAGATTGTAAACATTGCAGTGTATAAATAACTCCGCCTGAGTTGTCTGATGAGTGGATTAAGTAGCTCTTCGAATGGTATTGCCGTTCCCAAGCCCGGATAAAGAAGGAGGGTCCTTAAGGTTAGGTTAGCTACCTTCCTAGGGTAAAGAATCCATACTGGCTCACAGAACTGAAGATACAGCCTCGGATACCGGACGGAACTATCAGATGACGACACGCTCTATAACAACAGAAAAACGAATTGGTAAACGAAAACCTAAACACCCCACCACACGAATCGCGTATTGGAACATAACGTCATGGAACGGAAGAGACCAGGAGATCATAATAGAAATGAAGAAACACAATATTGACATCTGCGCAATCTCCGAAACAAAGAAAAAAGGCCAAGGAATATCAAAATACGGAGAGTTTAAACTCATATACAGCGGAAAGGCTAAACAAGAAAGAGCACATTCAGAAGTTGGAATTTTCTGCACGATAAATACATGCAAATCATCAAAGATATCGAATACGATATCTTTGATGGGTTGATTCGAATATCAACGATAGGTTATTAAACATCTCTATAAAAATGCGTAACATCACAACACACCTAATAAGCACATATGCTCCAGACATATCTAAGCTCACAGCAGAAACTGAAAATTTATATCTACAACTAGAAAACACAGTAGATAACATAAATGTTAAACACAAAATTATCGTATTCTTGTAACAAGAGTATTTTGCCTACCACATGTGGTAATATTATGGGTGTAGAGAGAGGGCAAGCAAAATAATCGCTACATGTGCGCACGTCACTCAGGGTTTGTTAGGAGAGCTGGGGTCGTGGATAAGTAAAAGATAAGGGGGTTGGATTTATGGCAACTACAGAAAAAAGAAACAAAAGGGGTACTAACATATTCTCTTGGGACAAACAAAAAATAAAAATAAACAGGAAACACCTCTAGTAATTTAATATAGGGCGCCACTTGAGGTGCCTAAATAGACCTATTACAACCACTAGTTGTAACTAAGGAAATAATTATAAAACATCAAAAACATATCTTTTTCAAATAAAACTCAAAAAAGGGTTAGTTAAAAAAATAAACAAAATGTTAAGAAAACAAAATTTAACATTTATTGTGTCTTACCACAAACAGTTACACAAATACCGGTGACACAAAAAATAAACTATATAAATAGTTGTAAAATACACAAATACAAAGAAAAACTTACATGTTCATCTGTTTACAAAGAAGATTGGTACAAAATCTTTCAAAATGGCATAGAGGTTAACCTTCTTTAAAAATAAAATAAACTAAAATCAAAAAAATAATAAAACGTGCAGTCATAAGTTAACAATAAATTAAAAAAAAAAAAACTGAACACACAAATTGACAAGTAAACTCAAACTCTAAAATTTTATAATTTATTAATTATTATAAATTATTTAAATTTCAATGAAAGCAATTATTGTTATTTAAAATAAAAGCTATTTTACTATGAACACATAATGTTACCTTTTAATTCACAAACTTTGCCACTTAACTTTGAAAAACTTGCTACTATCTCTGGGATTGGAGCTGAAAGGACGAAACTCTCAACTGGAACAAAAGGAAACCATTTCCATACTCAGGAACGAAGATCTGGTAGATGGGATTGGATCTAGCAGGCAAACGGTAACAAAGCTGGTGGGATATCCTATATACTGCTTCAAAATTCTACCATGTTCTGGTATACTACACAATTTATTTTCCACTGCTACACACTTCTACAAAAAGTGGCCAAAAACAGAAAACTACAAATTCGACGGTGAATTTGGAGTCATACTGAGCCTACAGCGGCCTAATTAAGAATTGATCCACACCTGAGCTTACTGCGACTCAGATAAGAATTTAGATCCATACCTGAGACTACGACGACCCAAGTAAGAATTAATTTAAATCCATACCTGAACCTACAGGCGACCCAAGTAAGAATGACGAAATTCTCTTAAGAATTCGTTCACTTAAATTGAAAATAAACAAACGCTGAAATAACAAAACACAACGAAAATTAAAACGTAATAGATTCCATTTCTACGACGTACAAAAATTATAAGGCGACTTCAAATAAAACATAATATTATTTGGGTTTCAAATTGAACGATACGAACGAAAGATACATTAAAAGATATATATATATATATATATATATATATATATATATATATATATATATATATATATATATATATATATAAATTCTTTGGAGGGTAACTTTCGGGAAAGCGTCAAAACAAGGATCAGCTAGAGATGGTATAAGCCAGCTTGGTGTAGAACTTTATTCTATATGTGAAATTTTCGGTGATATGTTGTCACCTTCATCAGCACCTAAATGGAAAACCTATTATAGTACAGTGGTGGAAATCAACATTTAAAAACCTACATTGAAAATGTTCAGTTGGTCCTAGTTGTAAAAAACACTGTCACAAACATGTTAAAAATATTAAAAAATACATTTAAAATTTTGAATAAAAACATTACAACAACAGGGTAGTTTTTCAAATACAAACACAACAAAAAGTCTAAAATTTACAACCTACAAAAACTACAAATAGAAAAGAAGAATTAATCTTCTTTTTTGATGACATATTTCTGTCAACATCCGGGTGTCATATGTAACGAGGTTATAATTTTCACTTTTGCACATCACAACCACATGGATACGAAAAGAAAGAGCCCTAGGCAACATAATAAGCAAGGAAATGAAGTCCCCTCTAAAGCACAGGTAGGTAATCTATGCATGTCATGATAAGTTCCCCACATTTTCCAGTTTGTTACTTCTTGTCAAGTCCTGTTGAAGTAGAAAGGAATAAATACAACTTAAGTTTTCAACATCTTTCTTACAGTTCATAGGAGAGCTGCAGTTATGGATGTAGCACATTTCTATGAAGTTTCTCTTAAATTGGTTGTCAACCCTCTTTAGTACTTGCACATTTTCATAGTTAGCAGTGTGTCCAGTATTCTTAATATGTTGGCTAAAGGCTGTGCTGGTGGGCTTCCTCACAACATCACTCCTGTGCAAAGCTATTCTTTTTGAGAGTTTCTGGCTGGTTTGACCGACATACACTTCTGAACAAGAACCACATGGAATAGAATACACTACATTGAAGTTATCCAGTTTTTTAACTCTTTCTGTCAGGTGAGTAAAGTATGTCCCTAATCTTTTGTAAACAGAATTTGCTATCACTATGTTGAACTGTCTGAAAAGGTTTGTGATCTGTGGTGATAAACCTTTGATGTAAGGCAATCTCCCATAGAACACTTCTACTGTTTCTCCTTCTAATGTTTGTCTTTGCTGTGTTCTAACTGTTGGCATATCTTGAAATAGCAATTTATTAAGAAGCATCTTAGGGTAGTGATTTTTTCTAAGAATCTCATACAATAACTTGATGTTCTTATTGTAGTTTGAAGGGTGACAAATTCTTTTTATTCTGTTTTTCAGACCTTTGATGATGTTAATCTTCTGTTCGTCTGGATGATACGAGTGAAAAGGCACATATCTACCTGAGAATGTTTTTTTTCTGTACCAATCCAACCTTACTGTATTGTCCTCATGTCTGGTTACATAGGTGTCTAAGAATGGAACACTATTATTTTCTTCTGTTTCAACTGTGAATTGTAGGTGAGTGTTATATGAGTTGAAAATGTCAAGAGTGTAGTTGATTTTGTCTGCAGGGACTGCACATATGAGGTCGTCTACATATTGGTAAATGAAGGGGAACTGGAAATCAACTTCTTGAGTACAGTAGTGAAGTAGGGAGTTCATTACAATTTCTGCCAAAGTAGGGGATATAGCTCCACCCATGGGTGCTCCTTTTATTTGGACATAGAATTCATTTTGAAAAGTGAAATATGTATTGTTGTATAAAAAGGTAATCAGTTTCAGGAACAAAACTTTGGGAATTGTACAGTTCTGTTCAATAAGATGGTAATTAGTTGTCAGAATAGAAACTACCAGTTCAAGAGGGATGTTGGTAAACAAGGAAGTAACATCAAAACTCACCAAGACATATCCTGAAGGTAGTAAAAACCCATTGATCTTATTTGCAAATTCAAAAGAATCTTTAATTTTGTAGGTATTATGAGAAGAAAAAGAAGTGTCAATAATACCTGCCAGATATTTAGCCAAGGATTGAGTGGGGGCATTCTTGCAAGCAATTATAGGACGTAGAGGGCACCCTTCTTTGTGAATTTTTGGAAGTCCATAGTATGTTGGGGTGGTACCGGTGTAGTTGGTTAATTCTTTTTTTGTTTTGGTGGTAATATGTCCTTCTTCATGTAGTTGTTTTATTAGTAAGTTAGTGTTTCTTTCTACTGATGGAGTCAGATCTTTGGGGATTTTTTTATAGGAATGTGGGTCATTGAGAAGTTCAAATGATTTGGTGATGTACTCGTTTCTGTCCATTATGACTGTAGTGTTACCTTTGTCTGCTCTTGTTACTATAATATCAGGGTTGTCTTTCAGAAATTTTCTCGTTTTTGTTTCAATGGCCATGGATGGACTGATGTAATAACGGTTGGTTTTGATGTGGTTGGTAATGATATTCGTGATTTTTGAACGTTGCAAATTCTGTGAATCTGTAGGGAGTTTCTTAATACAGTACTCAATGTCTGCTAGGTATGTGTACATGTCAATATCTTTCACTGAGACTGGTAGTGAAAATTTTGGACCTAATGATAGAAAAGATTTTATGTCTTGAGGCAAAGTCACTTTGGATTGATTTACCAACCATGCATTTTCATTTGTAGTTGTGAGTGAAGCTAAAGGATCTTTAAGTTGGTTAAGTTTTGAGATGTTGCTTCTTTTTATACAGTTGAAAATTCTTTTATATCTTTTGTCCTGTAGTCTCAGGAAATCAGACATCATGTTGTAAGAGAGTTTGTTATTAAGATACTCTATTGATTTATCTATGTTTGTCTGTAAATTTCTGATTTTTGTATTAGTTTCATTAATAGTAATGTTTAGAATCCTCTTTGTTACAAGATTTCTTAAGTATGATATTTTTCTTGTATTTTTATTTTCTGTATTTTCAGGTATTGAGAGGATCCTTTCTGTACCCTGTTGTAAAAATCTAGGAATTATGTTGTTTCTCCTGCATTCGTACAGGAATTCCTTGTTTACCAACATCCCTCTTGAACTGGTAGTTTCTATTCTGACAACTAATTACCATCTTATTGAACAGAACTGTACAATTCCCAAAGTTTTGTTCCTGAAACTGATTACCTTTTTATACAACAATACATATTTCACTTTTCAAAATGAATTCTATGTCCAAATAAAAGGAGCACCCATGGGTGGAGCTATATCCCCTACTTTGGCAGAAATTGTAATGAACTCCCTACTCCACTACTGTACTCAAGAAGTTGATTTCCAGTTCCCCTTCATTTACCAATATGTAGACGACCTCATATGTGCAGTCCCTGCAGACAAAATCAACTACACTCTTGACATTTTCAACTCATATAACACTCACCTACAATTCACAGTTGAAACAGAAGAAAATAATAGTGTTCCATTCTTAGACACCTATGTAACCAGACATGAGGACAATACAGTAAGGTTGGATTGGTACAGAAAAAAAACATTCTCAGGTAGATATGTGCCTTTTCACTCGTATCATCCAGACGAACAGAAGATTAACATCATCAAAGGTCTGAAAAACAGAATAAAAAGAATTTGTCACCTTCAAACTACAATAAGAACATCAAGTTATTGTATGAGATTCTTAGAAAAAATCACTACCCTAAGATGCTTCTTAATAAATTGCTATTTCAAGATATGCCAATAGTTAGAACACAGCAAAGACAAACATTAGAAAGAGAAACAGTAGAAGTGTTCTATGGGAGATTGCCTTACATCAAAGGTTTATCACCACAGATCACAAACCTTTTCAGACAGTTCAACATAGTGATAGCAAATTCTGTTTACAAAAGACTAGGGACATACTTTACTCACCTGACAGAAAGAGTTAAAAAACTGGATAACTTCAATGTAGTGTATTCTATTCCATGTGGTTCTTGTTCAGAAGTGTATGTCGGTCAAACCAGCCAGAAACTCTCAAAAAGAATAGCTTTGCACAGGAGTGATGTTGTGAGAAAGCCCACCAGCACAGCCTTTAGCCAACATATTAAGAATACTGGACACACTGCTAACTATGAAAATGTGCAAGTACTAAAGAGGGTTGACAACCAATTTAAGAGAAACTTCATAGAAATGTGCTACATCCATAACTGCAGCTCTCCTATGAACTGTAAGAAAGATGTTGAAAACTTAAGTTGTATTTATTCCTTTCTACTTCAACAGGACTTGACAAGAAGTAACAAACTGGAAAATGTGGGGAACTTATCATGACATGCATAGATTACCTACCTGTGCTTTAGAGGGGACTTCATTTCCTTGCTTATTATGTTGCCTAGGGCTCTTTCTTTTCGTATCCATGTGGTTGTGATGTGCAAAAGTGAAAATTATAACCTCGTTACATATGACACCCGGATGTTGACAGAAATATGTCATCAAAAAAGAAGATTAATTCTTCTTTTCTATTTGTAGTTTTTGTAGGTTGTAAATTTTAGACTTTTTGTTGTGTTTGTATTTGAAAAACTACCCTGTTGTTGTAATGTTTTTATTCAAAATTTTAAATGTATTTTTTAATATTTTTAACATGTTTGTGACAGTG
This sequence comes from Diabrotica balteata, assembly GCA_918026665.1. Lineage (NCBI taxonomy): Eukaryota > Metazoa > Arthropoda > Insecta > Coleoptera > Chrysomelidae > Diabrotica > Diabrotica balteata. The sequence goes on along the minus strand of OU898285.1, from coordinate 19,686,847 downwards.
TTTTTTACAACTAGGACCAACTGAACATTTTCAATGTAGGTTTTTAAATGTTGATTTCCACCACTGTACTATAATAGGTTTTCCATTTAGGTGCTGATGAAGGTGACAACATATCACCGAAAATTTCACATATAGAATAAAGTTCTACACCAAGCTGGCTTATACCATCTCTAGCTGATCCTTGTTTTGACGCTTTCCCGAAAGTTACCCTCCAAAGAATTGTATTCTTAGCGTCGTTATACACACTCTATTTATATATATATATATATATATAATATATATATATATATATATATATATATATAATAAATATATAATCTATAGAGTTCGGCATGCCAGCGTATATGTGTTTCATTGATCTGACGAAGGCGTTTGACTGAGAATGATATTCTCTCTCCTGTAACCGACAAAGAATGTAGTGCGTAGAACTATTTTAATTTATTTTAAACTAAACTTTGAAAATATGGCTATTATGCTCTTGCACAAGTTAATTAAATATGGGCTAGATTTAATTAACTTGTGCTCGATAATAGCCCTGTTTACAAAGTTCATTTATTCGAGCATTCAACCTCATTTCATTTATTTTAAACTGTTTGTCCTTGTTTTAGTGTAGTGTTTGTACAATTTTATGTTAACATGCATGTTTAATACATACCTACTACGCTTGCTGGATAGCCCATAGTTGACGAAATGTCCCTGAAGATGCTATAGTAAGCAAAAGTACTTGGACAAGATTTGATTTTGAAACTTGTGCTCGATATTTGCCTTATTAATTTTCAAAGTTAATAAAATAATTATTATGGAAGTTCTTCAAAAAGACTGATTTTGTCTTTCAAAATTATGATTTGACTATTACTGTTCCTGTCTGTTAGTAGGTATCTTAGCTAGGTGTAACATATTGTAGCGTTTACGCTACTGACTAGTCCAATTTAAACCCCTCAAGAAATTTTTATTACCCGCCTACGATCGATTTTAAATCGACATTTTTCCCCACGCGCTGTTATCGCTTTGAAAGGAAGATCGATTTTATGCGGAAGCGGAACGATCAGTTTTGGTCAGAACTCGTAAACGCAGACACGCCAACCGGTGAGTCTTTTTCTCACGTTCAAAGTGACGGAATTGGGGCAAATAAAATCTAGGACAAGAATAAAAAAAAATATATAATTCATAAATAATAATAATAATAAGGAATTTTTCTAATAAAATCAATATTCATTTATGAGTTCCACATAAAAAGGAAGATTTTTTTGGCGTGCTGCAGCTCCATGTAAGTAAATCATTTCATACGTATTATCTCCTTATCATATAATCAAATTTATCATTGTATTTAGTATTTCTTTAGAGATTTATTTTTGAGTTCCGAAATAATTTAAATATAAAATTTCCTTGATTTACTTGCAAAGAACAGAAGGTCATTTTTTTTATATAGTTAAACTTAAATTCTGTTTTATTCCATGTCGTTACCATTAAGTTTTTTTTGGTTTTTTTTTACCTAACTTTTTTGGTGGAATATAAAAGGTTCTACAAATGTGGACAGCCTTCTATATTCTGCGCATGTTCTTTTCATGGCGCAAGCTTGCCATGCCTACGAAAGTAACTTCATAAATTTGACATGATGTTGACTTAACCTAATACCTGATATTTTGATGTTTTGTTTTGGTGCAGTCAATCCATGCTGCTACACCTATTGAATTGTATTTATTAAATTAAATAATAATTTTAGATTCCGTCACTTCACTTGAGGATATTCTCTTCAGAATATTCCCTCAAGGTCTCAAGTAACTAAATTTCTTGAATAGTTAGCAAACCCGTGGATTTTGCTGTCACCCAGAGACCAGTGACTGGTTGTGGCTTTTGTGACCAGGATTCGTCTTTACAGCCATAAACTGATGTAGCCGTGCCAAGAGGAGTTTTTCCTATGGACTTATAGTGCTGTAAAGATAAGTTGTTTAACTATTTGACTTTTTGTATTACGTATTACTTTCTATTTACTGTTAACTTTTCATATGCATATGATCAAGTAACTACATTTTGATAAAATATAATTTTGATATTATTGGGAGAGGGAAAATATATTACCTTTTTTTATTAGTTTTTTTTAAATAGGATTTTAAGAGTACTGACCAAACTCACTTTTGCTATAATATTTTTTTTAATACAATATATTTGATAAAATAGGTACAATTTTGATATTGGGGAAAGGGAAATAAATTTCATGTGGTTTTTAAAACATTGTATAAGGAGTATTGAAGACTCACTTTTTGGATGTAATATATATTTAATATAATTGTAATAGAGATTTATCAAGTTTGATATCTTTACAATATTGTCATTAGTACCTCATTTTAGTAGAACTAATTTAAATTTAAATGACTACCTTTTTGTGTTAAGACTTTGGCTACCATACGGACTATTCTTGTTGTATACTAATATTTCATATTTTATTTGGCCAGTGGTAGTGACTATTCGTTTGTTGAGGGGCTATTAGGTCCCATTGTATCTGTACACCATCCACTACCACTGTTATTTGGCTTTGCATTATATGTAAATTGTTTATACACATATACCTATATACATTTTTTATAAATATATTTATTGTTGCTATTTTGAGTTTTATTTCAGTTCTACTAACCAGTATATAACATAACAAAACAAGATTATTATTTAGTATTTTTGTATTTCAGAGTATTATCTCCAGATTCATTTGTTACTTCAAAATCTCAACTATCGTTGAGTTGGCGCCCTTCTTTTCTCTTCTTATTGTTCTCTTTCTATAAATTTATTCCCAGTGACCTTCTTCAGTTGTATCACGTTTGATATTACCAGGTCTCATTTCTTTCTTGTCTCATTAGCTCATTATCTCTTGTTATTCTTGTTAAATCTTTAAAGCCACAATCCAGTGCATTGAAGCTAGCCCGAACACTCACTTGAGATTTAGTGTCTCTTTGGCCATTTAAATTTGTTCCTCTGAGCTTAGCCATATCTTTAGTATTTTTCATCACCTCTCTTCCAGTTCTTCTGGAATTTGGAAGTCCTACACTTCCTAAAATCCAATACTCCCGGAGTATTGAGCTTTTCAATATTATATTCTACTATTTTTTAATCTGCAAGAATTTGAGTACTACCTTACTTGCAGAAACTATATAACAGGCCTCCTAAAATCCAGCTTTGGTTTGATTCTTCATGCTTTAGTATTAAAAACAAAACTTAAATTTTAAACTTAAAAAACTTAAGATATGTAAAAAACATAACTTTTTTGAACCTTTTAAAACAGAATATTAAATAGCTGAGAAGATTTATATCGCATGTTAGGATTGGATCAATTAATTTTGTACTCAGCCTGAGGCCTTCTTTAAGTCAAAAAATCAAAATTTGTGTTAAAGGAAATCCATTTTTATATATCATATTGTATATGGACGTTTTCAGATTGTAAGTGCAATTTTTGAAGTTTCTGGTTTGTTTACTTTTGTAGCTGTCAGTTTGTTGACTATTTTGCTATTTTTTGTCCTGTTTTTACATTTTGGAATTATTTATATTACACAAACAATTATTTTCACAACTAACTTTATATTGCAGTTGAAAATTTTATGGTAAGTGTATTTTATTTTGCCCTTAATTTTCCTTAAAGTTAACCTAATTCACACAGATTGTCATAACCACTTTTTGTCACTTGCTGTTGCGTTGAGTAAATCTCCGACTGATTTCGTATACTTTCAATCATGAAGCACGGGTAAAGATAAATTGACTCAACTGAAATACGTCGTTATTGAATTCGTTATTGATCGAATTTCATGGCATGTGATTTCTCTCATCAAACGTAAGAGAAATAAATAAATAACGAACATTTTCCTCCGGTTGGCAACACTGCTGAAATGTACAGACAAGTGTAGCTTTCAATTTTTATACGTGATGAGCAAGGGAACCTATTTGGGTGGAGTTTTGACTTGTTTCTGGAATGAGTTCAGAATCCAGCAGCCCGCTGATGTATTAAATTTTTATAATATAATTATTTGACAACCTTTTGTTGGCCAACCACCTAGAGCGAAGTTGAGCCGAAACACATATATTTCGTATGATCCGTTTTAAATTCGTTCTATCTGTATATCAATACACACACAACCCGGTAAAGGACCTAATGAGTCAGATCAACGAAGCATCCGCATTGTCCGGATTTCTGCCGGAGATAGTCTATTCAAATCCGTATATGAGCACAGATAGTAACATTAGAATCTACAAGACTTGCATACGGCCGATCATGACATATGGCTTACAAGTGCGCGAAGATAATAACAAAACGAAACATATGCTAAGGGTTGCCGAAATGAAAACCCTAAAAACAATAGTGGGCAAAACAAGAAGAGACAGGGTGAGAAATATAAACGTTAGAGAGCAGTGCAAAATTCAAGATATTCTAAGATGGGGAAGGCAGCGGAAGAGTATGTGATTCAGTCATGTAAGACGAATGGATGAGAATAGACTCCCAAAAATTGCCCTACAAAACAACCCGCCCCCTTCGAGACCTCCCGGAATACCACCTAAAAGATGGATGGATAATTGGCAATCTACCTCCCAGGAAATTAACCAGAGGCAGCTTCATTATTATACAGATTGAAAGGTCTTCAAGAAGTAGAAAAAGAAGAACAAGCAGTGCATAAATAAAAAAAGTTTAACTACCCGGAAGTGACCATAATAACAACTTGAAAATATTGCAAAATATTGAAAGTATTGTAAAAGAAAAACAAAATAATGCTTACAAATACATATAAAATTAAGCAGAAAGATAAAAATAAAGATATACAAGATACTGATACGGCCAGTCACAATAGACGGAAACAACAGATGGACAAAAAAAGGATCGTAAAATTCTCGAAATGATAACTCAAAGTCGCACTTTGTTTTAAGCTCATTTTCCATTTACAATTATTTTTCTACTTGGGGCTTTGTGTTTAAAGAAGACGTCAAAAGAAAGTAAAATTTCAGACTTTAAGCCTGCTACATGTAAAATCCTAGAAACAATATTTTAACGGCGCCATTAAATTTGCTTCTGATTCGTTACTCGGCAAATTGAATACACGGTTATCTAATGCGTTTGTTTCGTTGTATTAATTGCCCATTCCTTGTTTTAATTATTCTTTTCTTGCACGTAGAAATGCTTTGAGTAAAATTAAGTGCTTTTAATAAATATTTGCGTTTGCGAATAAATGCGGTCAATTATAGGAACTATCATTTACAACGAGAATAATTCATAAAATTTTCTCTCGGCGAGGTTTTATTCAAAGATAGAAAATATGTAGTAAGTTGGTTGAATTATTTCATGGAAGGGCAAAGTAAATACTGGCGAACACATTTTTTTTTCTAGTTTTTAAATGAATTTAAAACCCCACATAATTATATCTAGACTTCCAGTTATCAAATTCTTAACAGGCCAGTATTTGAACGTGAAATACGGCGATACCCTGTAATTTTTCGTGTCACCACCGAATTACATAAAAAATTTTTTTTATTGGTTTTGGCTTAAAACCTTTAGCTACGTAATTACATATAAATATTAGTATTCATTCATACGGGATTGTACAAGGAGGACACTTTTCACGCTCAGGGATTCATCAGAGCGACTTTATTGTAATAAATAAGACATAAACCACGGTTTGGTAGGTGGGCAACATATATGGTAAACATACAAAGGAAATGTTCAAGCATACGATTAATTTTAGACTCATACCTTTAATTTAATTTTTACAAGAAATATCATAATTATTTTAAAGATTTTTATATTGTCTTCACTAAATAGAAGATTTATGTTTAATGGTTTACTTAAACCCTCTTTTATCAATTCTTTTAGCAGCCACGTGCTTGTATTACGATGTAGTGGGCAGTTGATGAATATGTTATTTAAATCAATTATACTAGTTCCACACTCACATCGGTCTGATGGGAGAACTCCTATTTTGTGTAGATGTTTCGGAAACATCCACGATCTACTTTTAATCTTAAGACAGTTGACACTGTGTTTCTGCTTAGTGTAACATCTTTGTCAAATTGTTTTACATCTACTGTTGGTTTGTAATTTTTATAAATTAGTGCCCCTGCTTTCACCAAACTGAATCCATTGTCTGTCCCATTTAAATTTAATATGTTGTTAAAAAGCGATACAGAAACTGTATAAGATCAGTTAAGGCTTATCCAGGCGCAGATGTTTCTTCGGATCATAACCCCCTGATAGCGCGGGTACACATTAGACTCAAAAGACCTTCAAATAAAACAAAAATAGATCACATAGATACCAGCCGCTTACAAGATCCAACAATTAAAGAAGATTTAAAACAACATATCAATGATAACTTACGAATGCTTTCTACAAAGACAGAGAACACGCATGTAGAAGACAAGTGGCAAGATTTAAAAGACGCCATAATAAAACCTGCCCAGAAAATGCTTACCAAAGAGAAACAGAAAAAAGGACGAGAATGGATAACAGAAAAAATTTTTGGGTCTCATGGAAGAGCGAAGACAGTTAAAGGGAAAATGCAGCCAAAAATATAATGAAGTAAACAAACAAATCAGAAAAGAAATAAGAACTGCAAAGGAAAATTTTTATACAAGAAAATGCGAGGAAATCGAAGAACTACATCTCAAACATGACACATTTAACTTACATAAAAAGATAAAGGGAACTGACAGGTACACAAAAACGAAAACATCCCAATCTCCTATGCAACGCAAATGGTGAAATAATAGCCGATCTACAAGAAAAGCTTAGGACCTGGAAGAACTATGTAGAAGAATTGTTCGACGATGAAAGACAAGACTTGCAAGGCGACGAAGGACCAGAAATAACTAAACAAGAACTATTATACGCTATAAAAATAATGAAAAATGGTAAATCACCGGGTCCAGACGGGCTCACATCAGAACTTCTTAAGCTTGTGGAAGGCGAATCAGTGAATATTCTACTCGACCTTTTTAACTGCATCTACAAAAGAGGAGAAATACCAAAGGAATGGCTACTTTCAACTTTTGTAACCTTACCAAAAAAGGCAAATGCAAAACAGTGCACTGACTACCGCACTATAAGCTTAATGGGGCATACATTAAAAGTATTCATCAAAGTAATCCACTCAAGAATTAACAGAAAACTAGATGCAGATATTAGTAATACTCAATTCGGATTTCGGAACGGGCTTGGAACAAGAGAAGCACTATTTGCACTTAACGTCATATGCCAAAGATGTCTAGATATAAACCAAGATATATATATATATATATATTATATATATATATATATGTGTGTGTGCTTTATTGATTACAACAAAGCGTTTGATAAAGTTCGTCACGATCACTTAATGAAACTGCTAGTAGAAAAAAACTTGGATAAAAGGGACATTAGAATTATCTCTAAGATTTACTATAACCAGAAAGCAAATATCCGAATAGAGCAAGAGACAACGGAGGAAATCGAGATCAAGAAAGGCGTAAGACAGGGTTGTATACTCTCACCGACCTTATTCAATCTATACTCCGAAGACATTATAAACACAGCACTTTCGGATCAAAATATAGGTATTAAGATAAATGGCATCCGAATAAACAACTTGAGATATCCGATGACACGGTACTAATCGCAGAAACTTGGGAAGATCTTCAAATACTAATTAACAAAATAGTAGAATGCAGTGAAGAACACGGATTATCACTTAACATAAGCAAAACAAAAATAATGCTAATATCTAAATCACCACAAAACTTCCCTGACATAACCGTGCATGATCAAAGAATCGAACGTGTAAGAAGATATAATTACCTTGGAACTGTTATCAACGAAAATAATGATTGCTCTGAAGAAATCAGAACCAGAATAGAGAAAGCTAGAGCCACATTTACTAAATTGAAAAAGGTGTTCTGCGGAAGAGATCTAAGTCTAAAACTTAAAATTCGCCTTTTGAGATGTTACGTTATGTCAGTTCTCCTCTACGGGATGGAAACATGGACAGTGAAAAAGATCGATACCAAAAAGATAGAAGCATTTGAGTTGTGGATGTATCGTAGAATATTAAGAATACCCTGGACAGAGAAAGTAACAAATGTGGAGGTTTTGCGGAGAGTGCGGAAAGAGAAAGAGCTGATACTTACTGTTAAAAAGCGCAAACTACAATATTTGGGACATGTTATGAGGGGAGATAAATACCAGTTGCTGCAATTGATTATACAGGGAAAGATAATGGGAAAGAGATCTATAGGAAGAAGAAGGCATTCATGGTTGAAAAACTTGAGAGAATGGTACAATTGCACCAATTACCAACTGTTTAGATCTGCAGCATCAAAAATACGCATAGCTTTGATGATAGCCAAACTTCGGAATGAAGACGGCACTTGAAGAAGAAGAAGATGTTGTTTGATATAGGCAAGTAGGTCACATGTGTTAAATTCTTCTTTCACCATATGTGGGTGCTGTAATGGATTTTTAGCTATAAAATTAGCAATAGTATTGCCAACAATATCTGGGTGTCCCTCAACCCATAGAAATTTAGTGCCATGGATCTAATAATTTTAGTAACTGTTGAAAAATTTCTAATATGAATATATTGCTATTGATTGTGAATTTAAAGTTTTGTAAGGAGTGTAATACTGACAGTGAATCACTGCATATGACAATTTTGTTGGTTTTCACAGCACAATTCATAGCATATGCTTCAGCAGAAAAAATGCTGGATTCATTATTTAAAATAAATGATTTTTTAATCTTTATTTTTGATACAAGTAAGCACTGGTTGTTCATGTTGGTGATTTTGAGCCGTCTGTATAGATCACAATATGATCTGAATAGCCACTTAAGATTTCTATAAGAGTAGTGTAGTAAAATTCGTTTTGGTATTTAGGGATTATATTTGCTGTTGGAATAAAACCACTTTTATTTCCCTACTAATATGTTGATATCACACTTGACCCGTTTACATCTATAACAAAAAATATGTTGTAAGAAAAATATTCAATATTTACGTTAAAGCTATTATTTACCTGCAGTTTCTTCCAAGAGTACAGTTTTCTACTAGTCTCCCTTAATAATTAATATGCTTCTCGCCTTTTACTTTGGCTATTTTTATTAAACTGACCTTCGGTGTTTTTTAACTTTACTCTCAAGCTCCTGCTGCACTCCAGGCGCCTGCTACTGAATTCTCTGTATTCATAACTTATAGTGTAAAACTGAAGAAACTACTTAAAATATAACACGAGACTAACAACACAACCATTTCGTAATAAGACAACAACGCTACTAAATTTGACAAGTCTCTGCCTGTCTACACCGGGAGAACAGACCGGTTAAAATGAGAACTCGCCGGCAATGCGTGCCGAAGTCGTTCGGTACTTACTAGTGGGCTGTTCTCTCGGCGTACAATCATCGCCAGCTGACTTGGCGAGAAAGTACGCAGAACGTCACAGAGAAATAAATTATGTTTACGCCCTATGATTGATCCTATTGGTTTACTATTTCTGATAAGTATATTCAGTAGCGTAGCGGCATAGGTCAAATAATTATTACACAATTAAAAAAGTAATATTTTTCGCAAGCTTTAATATATTATTAGAAAGATGAAATTGTAATTTTGTTTTATTCAATTTAAACAGTAAGCTATTGGTTTTATAATATTTATTAGTAGTTTAGTAACTTAGTAAACAAATTATACAATAATGACTGAATTTAATTCACAAATCTACGTTGATATTGTGCTTCAAATTAAATGGAGGATATTGTATAAATAAATGCAACACAGTAATTATTTAATTTTAATATTTTGGTTTTATTATTACACTAAAACAAGTACCCGTGTTGAAAAGTGGTATCTATTTGAACATAAATTGATTGTTAATAATTTTCTTCATCTTCATCTTTGGAAGAAGAAAACTCTGTACTGGAATCTGTCGCATATTCGACAAACTGTTATGCAATAATCTGAAATGCCGACACAAAATCAACCTAATCCTCCACTATGTTTTGTTTTTAAACCAGAAGGAGTAAACTAAAAAGTTTCACAGCCAAGAAAGTCACTAGAAAAATCAGCAAATATATTATATCTTCTTTTTGGGTTGATCATGACGACCTTCGACGGTAATCCATAAATATTATAGCATTATAAAATTATTAAAGGTAAAAAAAATAAAAGGTAAATTTGAATTACTCCTCCTGGTTTAAAAACAAGCCATAGGTTTGACATACATACATAGGTTTGTCAACAAATCATAGGTTTGTTTGTTTGTCATAGGTTTTTTTTTATAGGTAAAAGAGGGCATTGAAAATACTGTACGAAAAGGGAAACCCGAAATTTTGCAAATATACATGTATCATACTGTAGCTTGCTGTGAGGTGTGTATCCAGCAAAAAACCTAAGAAACTATCCACGTGATTAATTTTTTTGTATTTTATGTGTAATAGAATTTTGCTGAACTCTGGATAATTTTTTGTAAAATAACGAATAATTTAAATTTTTTGTAAGTGTCTAAAATGCCTTATAAATAGAAATAGAACTATTGTGTTTAAAAAATAATAGATAATTTAAATGAAATAAAAATATAGAGTTATTTTTGGTCCAAATAGACCACCGTAGTGCGGTTTTGTTATTATTTAGAAGTCGTCTAATTAAAATTAATTTATTGTAAGTACAAACTTTCCTGTGGCTTTAGCTGTCTTTTCTTTCACAGTTTTAAGGGTCTCTGCTTCGAGTTTACTATTTTTGAAATAATTAAACACATTAAATATAATCTCCCGAGATTGTCTACTAATAACAGAATTATTCTTTCTACTATTTTTTAACGCCATCGCTCGAAATTGTCACAAATACACTTAAATATCCGAAATATTAAGAAGTCTGAAAAATAATAGCCGCAAATCACTTAAGTGTTACGTACCTGATAACTGGGAGGAGACTAAAGACCACCACCTAAGCCACTAAGCAATTTTGGGATTGTGCGCACCGCCAAGTTAGCAGGCGATGACAGTAGTTTCTTTTAAAAACAACATTAGTACATGGACCTATGTACAAAGACCTATGTACAGCTCGTCAAGTGAACCTATGTACAATAGTTTTTAAAAGAAACGAACGACATATGTCGTTTTTACGGAAATACCGATATTTTAGTGCCACATATCGGGGACATGTGATGTTCTTGGGAAAACCGAATCTTTGGGGTGATAGAGTTCAGTGTCTTTTACATGATGACGCCACAATCACGTTTTCGTAAATTTTGGACTCATGATGTTTCTTAAATAAACCTCAATTGTGCTGCACACTATTTTAGTGTAATCGTAAACAACATAAACTCGTAACGTAAATAATGACGATACAAGATCTAGAGATGCTATTAGAGCACAAGGTTTTCGATTGACAAAGAATATAAAAAATTCGACTGATGTTGGTTTGGATTTTTGCCAAATAAAGTAGTTCTTTACTTATTATCGCTTAAAATCTAATCACATTTTTTAAAACATTGTTTCTGTTTAAAAACAGAGTATTTAACTACTGCTTTCACACAATAGTACTAGTTGTGTCAGGGTATTTGCCTATTATGACAATATTTTGTGTTTTTATATTTTTATTTAGTCTCTTTCTCGTTTCTTAAATTGTTAGTAATAAATATCTACCTATTTGTAATATTTAAATTTGCAAAAATTTTACTTAAATTTTATAGTATATGTATAAAATAATTTTCACTGTTCCTTAGACTCGTTAAAAACAAAACTATTTTTGTATATTGACCAAACAAATTATATTCTATTCTATATACAAAGATTAATATTACCAGAAATGTAGCCATCAATATTTCTGGTTCCCAAGTTTTCTATTAAAATTTTCCAGCAAAGCAGGAATGCCTGTTAAGTCATATACTTTTGTCACTTCATTAAAAAGTTTGTTAAACGCGCTTCAGTTTCATTAATCATCTAATTGTTTTGTCTAAATCAACTACGTTGGAGGAAAAACAAAAAAGATAAATTAAGACAGCTATAAAATGGAAACAAAAAGTTGTTTTAATTTAATTTGATTAAATTATAGGAGGTTTTTTATATAACAGGCCTATAAAAACATAATTAGTACTAAAAAATTGTAAATTACTCTTTATTTATTATTTTTGTTTTTTTTTGCGAAAATACCTTTGCTCTTTTTTCTATTGCAATCTAGTCAACTGACTAATGAGCAATCAATGTTTAATCTTGTTTAGTCTTTTTTCGGTGATTTTCTAAAAGTAAGAGCATATGATGACTATAGAGAAAATCGCTGTCAAGTCAATTTTTATCGATTTTTTGATGAATTGGTCTGGAATGAAATAAGTTGGTCATATTTTTGAGATCATTAAATTGTGCCGCATATTTTTACTCTCCAGAAATTCCAGCACTGAATCAAAGAGCCAAAAAAAAGCGATCCAAACATGCACTTTTAGATAACCAACCTACTTGTGTGTTAATTAGCAAACGATTATAGCCATCGTCATTTTTCAAAACAAAACTGTAAGCAAAAGCAAATAATCTCTCATTTAAGGCATTCCGTTTGAATGTAATACCTGCTCTAATGACATAATGTAGTGATTCATACAAACGTTCACTTCGGTTTTTGCGGCCAAATGTTGTCGATGTATGACATAATGTACCGATAATATCGCTTGTTTTAAGTAACTCAGAAAGCTTCGGTGTCGTTTTACCATTGCCGGAACACGGAGCCATTAGTCAAGGGTATAGCTTTTACATCGAAAAATATTTTTAATTCAGTGTAATGGGCTCTTGTCGAAGAGGGAAACACTTGGCAATTTAATATTTTAATTAACAATATGTCAGCTTGAGCAAATCACTGTTAGATGATGATAGATACTATCAACCACTTTCCAATAATCCTTGTTCGAAATTCACTAATAGAATTAACAAATTTATAACACATTTAAAAAATATCAAGATCATAGATCAACCGTTAGCTAAATATTTACATAATTATGATGGATATGCTCCACGATTCTACTGTTTACCCAAAATACATAAGCCTACACTGAGCATGAGACCTATTGTATCATCAATTAACTCACCTAATATTAATATTTCTAAATTTCTAACGGATATCTTATCCAAATCATATAATTACAGCAATGATTATAATATTGTTGATTCTTTTCATTTTAGTGAATTTATAAATAATTTTAAACTACCACAAGGTTACATTTTAGTAAGCTTTGATGTGGTCTCTCTTTTCACTAACTTACCTTTGTCCAGTGTTATCACCTCCTTGAAAAATCATTGGAACTCTATTAAACCTAATTGCCCTGTTTCTTGGGATATTTTTGCAGAACTTTGCAACTAGTCTTTGACACTAACTTCTTAGTTTTTGAGGACAAATTTTACCTCCAAATATTTGGCACACCTATGGGTTCCTCAATCTCACCCATCCTAGTTAACTATGTACTAGATGATTTGGTTTCTGACCGTTTAGGTCGCTTAGAATTTCCAATCCCTTTTATTAAGCGGTATGTGGATGATTTATTATTAGCCCTACCACCTGACAAGGTTCAGGGTACCTTATCCTTCTTCAATGAATTTGATCCTCACTTACAGTTCACTGTTGAACTTGAGGACACTGTCACAAATAGTATCCCCTTTTTAGACATGCGTGTCATCAGAATGGGAGATAACACCCTGACCACAAGTTGGTATAGAAAACCAATGGCCTCCAATAGGTTCCTTAATTACCATTCCTGTCACCCTATGAAATATAAATTGAACCTTATTAAAGCACTTAGTTGCAGATTACATAAATTGACACATCCGATTAATCGAAGGGAATCCCTTAAGTTATTGAGAAATATTCTAATTGAAAATTCATATCCTTCCTCCATCATAAATAAATACCTATATTCTCAAAGTTATGGATCCTCTTTTGATGATATACCCAATGGTGACCAACTTAGAACCATTTCTAATAATTCAGTCAATAGCATTGTTCTGCCTAATACTGATCTTGAGAATCCTACCACCCATTATTCATCTCTGCCTTATTTTCCTCAAGTTACGGAGAAGCTTATTAAACTGTATAAACATAACAACATACCAGTTAAAATTGCAGTTAATAATGCTAAGACTGTTAGAAATTTGTTTTCTAAAACTAAAACACCCTTGTCCACTTTGGAACAAGTTAATACTATATACTATTTACCCTGTGCTGAGTGTGACGCTTGTTATATTGGTCAAACTGGAAGATCACTAAAAGGACGTCTTACTTCCCATCGAAGTGACATTAATCTTTCTAAGCACACATGTGCGTTAGCGCAACATGCAATTAACACCAAACATAAGGTGAATTTCAATGAAGTTAAAATTCTTGGCACTGAGCGCAATCTTGGTAAAAGACAGTTCTTAGAAATGTGTTCCATTCTCAGACATCCTAATGCTTTAAATAAGAGAACAGACATAAGTAACTTGAGTCAAATATATCATGCTTTAATTTTGCAGAATTAGGCTTTACAATCAGTTCGTTATGTATGTGTCTCTAAAGTCGTACAATTCAACACATTTTCTTTATTAAATAAATTTAACTTACTATAATTAATACTTAATAAAAATATATTATTACATAAATGCTAATTAACTTAGACTTACTTATGCAACTCACATTGCATACTTGGTCGTTTTTCATATATTGATTAATTTGACCCTCTGGTTTTTTTACTTTAATATAAATAAATACAATTCAACCTTTGAATACTTTACAAATTAAAGTTCCAAGCGTGGGACCTTGGACTTTTTGGAAATTAGGTGCTTATCGTCAATCACCTGTAGATGTATAACCAACTACACTGTTGACGTTTATCACTCTTTTAAATATGGAGTTGAATGAATTTTGCCTACTTGTTTGTTCTAGACTAGTTGATGCAGGGGATTAGCGTTATCGCTAATTTCTTTCATTGTTTAGTCTCTTACGGGAGGGTTATCATTTAAACTCATGTTAACTTTTTCAAATTTACCGCCCGTAAATTAGTGGGTTGGTACTATTAACCTTGCTGTTCTGTCGAATAATTTTCGACCTCAAGGCTGGCTGTCTGTTTCATGTCATTGACTCGGTACCGTTTAATTTAACGCCATTTCAACTGCAACAGGTGCCAAGCAAACAGTGGTAACTTAACTTTATATCTTTTTTATACATATTTTTTATATCTTAATGTAGTTAACTTAAATAATGCTACCAAAAGTTAAGATGAAGTTAAAATAAAAATTTTTTGCTTAGTTGGAAGTGAATCAATGATTTTCTTAGTTCTTTTTCACTAGTTAATATTATATTAAATATTATATGCTTATTAGACCACGTGTTCTGTTGCTTTGCTAATTTTTACTAAGTCTCTAAATGTTGTTAGTTATTTAATTGTTTATACAATATCACCATACGATGTCCATTTATTTGAGTTTTTGTACTACCTTTTTAATACCATTGACAACTACATATCTTTTTTAAGGTAACTATTTAACATCTTCTTCATGAATGTGTGGTACTCATAATGTAAAAATTTTTAGATGAACTGATGATGCTATCAGAATTCGATAGCGAAACGTCTTCAAAATAGATGAAGTAGTATCAACTTTGTCTTTTATTTCTCCACCTAGTTGACCGATTGAACCCACCACTCATCTGAGTGATCCTTATTTATATATATATATATAATATATATATATATATATATATATATATATATATACATATATATATATATATATATATATATATATATATACATATATATATATATATATATATATATATATATATATATATATATATATATATATATATTATAAATAATTTTAATATTTTAATAAGTGTTTAGACGCATTTCAAAGTTTCTCTTAACATTTAAATATTTAAACAATTATTTCAATTATAAACAGTTATTATAAATAATTTGCTGTCGCTATAGGCCAAGCACTGAGTTCATGAGCAGCACAGGAAATACCATCAAACGAATTGTTCCTTTCATAACAATGTCACAACAAGATTCAACAATCCATAACAAAGAAGATACACCAAACAACAATACTTCTTCAATGTCATATGTAACAGGAGCAAAAACAACAAACAACGAAACCAACCTACCCAAAGAAAGAACAAGCAATCGTACTCCATATCAAAGACAGCCTCAAATTATTCGATTATGTAAAAGCAATTGGTGATATTATTAAACCCATGAACATCTGCTTTGTCTCCAGAATCTTTAACAATAGGGTCTGTATATATTTTACTAATAAAAACAAACTAGATGAACTTGTAAAATCTCATCCTACCATACAAATCGGCTCCCTAACTTTAAACATACGTAAACTCGTTTTTCCTACAAAGAAAATCTTAATATCCATTGTTCCTCCTTGTATCCCACATGAAATTATCGAAACCGCTGTTAAAAGCCTAGGTCTTAAAATTGCTTCTCCAGTATCATTTCTGAAAGCAGGCATTCCGGGGGAGGAATTCTTACATATCCCTAGCTTTAGGAGAAAAGTTTATGTGTTTCTGCCCTCCGAAACTTTTGAGCTTCAAACCTCTTTTGTGCTCTCTTTAGAAGATAATGAAAACCGCATCTTCTTTTTACTGGTAAAATGAAATGTTTCGTCTGTAAAAGATCAAGCCATGTTGCTTCAAACTGCACAAGTCCACCAGAAAGTATCTCTTCTGACCAGACAATTGTTTCATCTCTTTTAAGAGCCTTTCACACCAACATATCTCTTCGAGGCAATAATATACCACTTACATCCTCAAATAACAATTCCTCATTAGAACAACAAGTCAACATGACAGATACACAAACACAATATAAACGCACACACTTAGAACTTTCTTCTCCTAGCGACCGTACTAGCATAACTGAAGAATATACTGATAGTGAACAAACTAATATCTATGCCCGGTTTTCCAAACCACAAAAAAATCAAATTGTAACTCAACCCTATCCGAAATGGCAAAATCAATCCTACACGAACTTTATAAAAAAACTACACAAATACTCATACTTTCAGCAGATAATATAATTGCTCTTCTTGAAAACTGTTACAGTAGTAACACCGTAAATCACATTTCTACGTTATAACAAATCTATCCCAACCGTAATGAGAAATCAGCCAAAAATAGACTAACTCGTCTTCTCGAATTCTACAAAATTACCCAATCTTGACTTCTCACACGAAACAACTGATGACGAGTACATCTCTGATACATCTCAAAACTCACAAACATCTCAAAAATCCTCTTATGAACAAATTTATAATTATTCAATGGAATGGTAAAGGTAAAATCGAAAATGTCATTAGCAATACTGATATCATTAAATACAGGAAATATTACATACTTTCATATTCAGTCAGAGAGCTTCTCATCAATAGACCTAAGCTTATGTGATCCCAAAATACACCCGTTGCTAACTTGGCATACTCTAGACAGCTTATTCGATAGCAATAATTTTCCCATTATTATTACTAACAATGCAGTCAAATCGGAATATACAAAAACGAGATGAAAAATCTCATATGCTAATTAGGAACTCTTCAGACTAACTGTAAAAGGACGCACAGATGAACTCTAAATAACATAGACGAAGACATAAAACAACTAAACCATTACATAGTTTCGTCCGCAGAGGAGTGTATCGGCAAATACAAAATTAACCCACTAAAAACCACGTTCACTGGTGGAATGACTCATGCAAAACAGCAATTCAAGAAAGCAAAAGAGCTTTAAATAAATTCCAAAAATTTCGCACTATAGCTGACTTAATAGATTTCAAAAGACTCGCGAAAACAAAACGCGTAATAAAAAACAGTAAACAAAATTTATAGAATCATTTTACCAGCTCTTTTACCAAAGATAGGCCACCAACTCAAGTATGGTCAAAAATAAAGAGAATGAAAGGACATTACACACCATACGAAATTCCAGCTCTCACCATTTAAGACAAAATAATTACAGATGACCAACAAATCAGTGATATGCTTTTCCAACACTTTCTCAATAAATCAAATAATCCTATTAATCCACATAACGAAATTGATGCTGCTCAAAAAACTTGCAATAATAATCATCCCATTAATACACTTTTCAGTTTCCAAGAACTAAACGATGCCATTATTTCGACAAAAAGCTCAGCTGCAGACCCCGACGATATTTCCTCTATCTTTTTAAAAAAATCTTCACCAACATACATACGAGAAAATACTCCAACTGTTCAACAATATTTGGTCTTCCCAAAAATTATCATCACTATGAAAACAATGCCTAACGATTCCTATCAAAAAAGGCGATCAATCTCTAGACACGCTAAACTCATACATGCCAAACTCTCTCACTTGTACATGATGTAAACTTCTAGAAAAAATGGTTAATAAAAGATTACTTTGTGTAACAACCTTAAGTAGATTATGGATGTTTTTTCGAAGCATTTAAATAAAATCGATCTGTTTCCCAACAGACAGATGCGAGAGTGGAACTAGCATAGTTGATCTAAATCACATTATATTCTTTAACTGTCCCATACATCTCAACGCAAGTACGTGGCTGCTTCAAAGAAAAGGTATGAATGACAAATTTAATGTTTTAATATATATTTTGTTCCCATATATGTACCTATTTATTGCTCACCTATCTAACCATGGCTTATGTCTTGTGTGTTATAATGAAGTCGCTCTGATGAACCTCTAAGCATGAAAAGTGTCCTCCCTGTACAATCCTAACTGAATGAATACGAATATTTATTTGTAATTACGTCGCTAAAGGTTCTTGACCTAAACTAAAATACAAATAAAAAGTTGTACAAATTGTCGTCGGAAAAACTTAGGATTGTTTTCTCTTTCCATATTTAAATTCGTAAAAGTATGTAAAGACACGTGCAGTCTTTTGAGATATAATCCCACTATTCTGTAAATTGATATTTGTGTACACAAATTAATATCTTAGAGGGTAATATTCCACTTTTAAGACTTTAGCCGTATCATACTTCTTTTTGTTTTAAACTTACATTTCAAAAGTAAATAGAAACCATTATTTCTTTTCTTTTCCTCTAGGGCAGTAACCCTGGGTAGTATTACTTTATTGTAAGAAAATAAATAACGAATTACAATGTTTGTGATTGGAAATTCTGAAATGCCGAAGAATCGAAGTGTATTATTATCGATGTGCCCTATTATAAAAATTAAATAATAAAATGTTTGATCGAGTTGTCTTAGTTATACAAATATGCTAAAATTGCCTGTTAATTAAAAGATTTCTGCAATGTTCTTTTAGGTTAATACCGCAGTGGTAATTTAGCCCAGTCTGGTTATACAAAAATCATCGATTTCACGGCAAAATTTTTCGCAGATATCTGAAGCTTTTAAGACATAGGTGGGGGTTACTAGATGACGATTAGATGAAAAGATACTCCTATTTTTACCTTGCGTTTTTTTAAACAATTATTTATTGATATGAGGTTGAATGCCGAATAAATGAACTTTGATAATATACAAGGCAAATATCGAGCACAGTATTAATTTAATCTTGCCCAAGTACTTTCGATCACTAGATCATCTTCAGAGGCATCTGAAATAAGCCAAGAAACGATTTTTATAACTAAAGAAATTAATTAACTTTGATAAAAACTCGAAGTTTATGGTTGATAAAAGTTTTTATGTGATTAACGTTTATAGACTTACTTCGTCAATTGCGGCCTATCTGACAAGAGTAGAATGTCATAAAATGGGACATAACAATACACTACACAAAGACAAACAAACACTTCAAAATTTTTGAAGATAGGCGAAGTTACATGGTATATAGAACGGAGACAGAATGGCTCACGGTCTAGCGGAAATGTTGAGATGACTTGTAACAAATGACAGCTTGGAAAGGGCAGTTACAATCATAGATATGTGATCTGCACAATTCAATTCACAAAATTATTTATTTTACAACATATAATTTACAGAAAAAGTTTTTTCTCTTATATTTTAAATAAACAATATTTCACTTTTTTATATCAAAAATATCTTTATTTTCCCGTTTTATTAAAATTGATAAATAATTTATGGAGATATTTTTAAAAAAGCAGTTTTTTTGCACTAATTTATAAATATTATTAATTTTCTTATTAACAAAATAAAATGTTATTAATTCATTAAAACATCAAGGAATTACCATCCTTTAAATTTCTGCGTAATTTCCCCTGATCGGTCAAATAGTTTAAAAGTTATTTAATTTGTTTATCCTTGAGACCAGAGATGGGCATCGACACGTCGACTTTAATTGTCGACACAGACGTGTCGACAATGTCGAGAACGTGTCAACAATGTCGACAATGTCGACAATGTCAGCAACGTGTCCATAATGGAAAAAAGTGAGGTTATGTTATGAAATTATTCAGTTGTAAACTTTGAATGTGATCTGATCTGATCAGAATCAAAATGAGTGGCAGAAAACTGAATAAAAACTATGATATATTATCATTCAAAGTATTAAAGATAGACGAAAAGCACGCGGCTAAATGTTGTGTATGTGGAAATGTGATAAAAAAATACAGCTGCAGCAAGATTGCAAAGTCACAGGTAAGAAGAAATATTTTAATTAATTTTAGCTGGATAGCTATAGAGATTTATTCTCTGAAATTGGTATTTGTATCGGCTGATAACTAACCCCGTCCCGTACTTTCATTTTAAGAAACGTCTGCAAGTTAGATCGTGGCAATGGTAATCAATCCAATAATGAAATGTCGCATGTTTCGATATACGAAAATACTGGCTTAGACACAGGTTTTACACCTAAATCCACAAGTGAGTATATAGGACGTATGTTCTACTACATATTTAGCAGGGGCGGATCTAGAAAAAATTTTGGGGGGAACTTTTTGAACTTACATTTATCTATAATATAAAAATGAATCGTAAAATGTGTTCGGAGCCGCATAACTCAACAACGCATGGATCACCATTTCGGTAGTAGTATATTGGAGAAAACATGGCGTCAAAAACCGTATAGCCATCTAACGGCAAGAAGTGAAAATAACGCACTATATATTATTGTAGATTTCTTGATTACTATTTAATTAGAATTCGGAAGGGGACATAAATTGCATCAGTTTTCACCCCAGAATTTGTATTCTGAGGTTTTCACGTTGTTGCATCTCTATATACAGGGTGTCCCATTTAAAAAAACACCAAGTTTAGTATTTTACGGCAAAAAACGGATTGACCTATTGAATTAAGTACAAAACGCTGTATCTATGCCAACTTCTGTATACAGGGTGTCCGTAGATCCGCCCTTTATATTTAGTCACCTTAGAGTTTCTTTTTATTTTGAATTTTAGAATACAACGAACGGTAGTTACGAAGTTATGGAAGATGGTTCGCTAGCTATTGTGACTGGAACTTCACCCGAAAACATGCTAGATGGAATTATAGAAAATTCATTAGAGACCGATGCCGCCTTATTGGAATTGGAAGAAAACAATGGTGTAGCAATTCAAGGCCCTTATAGTATTGTTGAAAATATGATGTTATCAACTACTGATACTGAGAGTAGTAATTTGACTAACTTAAGTACAACAACTTCCTCCAGCACAAGCTACACAAGCACGAATAAAAGAAATTTATTCGCTACATCTCAAGCTAGACCACCAAAAAATCAAAGAAAATCACCGACTATATGGACATATTACAAGAGTATGAAGAGAAGAAGATAAGCACTGCACTAGCCAAATTTATATTCGGCTGTAACTTACCATTTACTGTGGTAGAATCACCTCTCTTTAAAAATTTTATAAAAACGATCCGTCCTGCTTATTTAGACAAAATTCCTGGCCGGAAAAAACTTTGTACATCGCTTTTAAATAAGTGCTATAAAGACTGTATTGAGATTTCACGTAAAAAAGTGGAAACCGAGTCAGTCATTTTGTGTGACGCACGGTTGGAAAAACTCATCTACTAATTCTAAAACGGTTGTGACAATGTTGCATAGTGCAGACGGAAAAAATGCCTTTCTTGATGCTTGGGATTTAACCACGGAGTCTGAGACTGGAGAAAAACTTGCCGAAATAATAACAGAATCTAAAAAAATTGCAAAAAAAAAATACGATGTAGATGCGTACGGTATAGTTTCGGATAATGCTAGTGCAATGATTAAAATGGGATCCCTCCTCAAGCACAACATGTGGCACTCTACGTGCAGTAGCCACACCGGCAACCTTTTAGCCAAAGACGTGCTGGATAAAAAGTTAGTCGACAATGTGGTCATTGTCCTCAAAGAATTTAAGCAACCAGATTTAGAAAAAATGATAGTTGATAAGGGAGGGCGCAGAATCCAATTGCCGGCCGAAACAAGATGGTGCTCTTATCGAGATTCTTTCAAAAGTCTCCTAGAAAATCTGGTATATATGAAACAAGTAGCCGCTGTAACGAAAAAAAAGATTAAGCCGAAAGTCAAGGAATTAATCTTCAACGATGAATTTGTGGATGAGATTCAACAGAACATAGAAATTTATGAACCCATTTGTAATCTGATCAATGCTTGTCAGAAATCTGACACATCTGTAGCAGATGCCGTTCATCTGTGGCTCAATTTGAATCTGCCAGATAACCTTAAAGAAAAATTGAAACACAGACAACAAATGGCGTTAAACGTGTACGCATTAACTGCGTACTATCTGCATCCGAAATATGAAAATTCCAAGCTTACGTCAGAGCACACTGGTAGAATAACTCAGTTCTTACTCAGAAAGTTGTGCAATCAGGGCATAGAAGAATGGGACAAATTTAACACTAAATCGGTAAGTCTTTCAGACAAAATTATCGCTCTTTTGATTTTTAATATATTAGGTTTACAATTTCAGGAATATTCTCAACACTTTGGGAAAAAGGAGTTGAAAAGCCTCTAGTATTTTGGCGAGTGGTCAAACTGGAATGCCCAATTCTTGCTAAAATGGCTCTCAGACTTCTAAAAATGCCAGCCTCCTCAGCTCAAATCGAGAGACTCTTTTCAAATTGGGGACACATTCACAGTCTGATAAGAAATAGATTAACGTTCACTAATTCCAAGAAATTGGTACATATTTATGTTTCATTAAAGGGAGAGTATCCTGATAAAAATAGTTATGACCTGGACGAGGAAGAAATTGTAGATATGGACGGGGAAAGTACAACTATTTGATGTATTATTGGTTAAATGTTTTCTTTGGTTAAAAATTAGCAAAACCGCAAAATGTTGTAATGTTTTTATTATGCAGTCTCTGCCAAAGCACGAAGAGATTCAACACTGTTTCAGTAATTATTATACTATAATTATTATAATAAAGAGTTAGTAAAATTTAAAAAAAAGTAAACGAAATGTTAGGAAACAAGGTAAGGTTTCAATGTACTGAGATATGTTTGATTGTGGTTTTGAATCTTACCTCGTTTACTGACGTTTAGGTTTACGTTTCTTTTTAATTTTTTTAAACCTTTCTGTAAATTTTACGAGTTTACGAGTAACGATAGAAAATTAAAAATCTATGAAAATTTGTTTTGCTGGTTTTTTCTGGTTTTGCATCTATATGGTAATATTTTAGATTCATTACATTGCATTACTCTATCATGAGGTTTGCACATAATAAATTGTCTCTATATGATTCTATTTAAAATTCATTTACACTTGAAAAACCTGCAATCAAACAATTATGGAATATCCTATGAATTTGACAATTGCAAGTTAATAGTGAGGTTAAAAGTTTCAAAAGTTTGAGATTATTTGGTCTCTTTGCAACTTGTTGAAACATTAATGCATACTTTTTCAATAAGTCAGCGCAGCCAGATTAACCTAAAATTTCAAATTAGTGCGCACGGAACGTCATTCTGATCGTTTGCTAATTGTCGACATACTCGACATTGTCGACATTGGCAACAAATTTAAATCACTCGACATCGACATGATTGTCGACATGTCGACAATCGAATTGTCGACATGACATTATCGACACCGCCCATCCCTGCTTGAGACTAATTATTTAAACTATTAAACTTGCCCTATGAATGATGCTAGACACATTTAGCAAATTTCATAGGATTCTTTAAGACTTAAACTATCTCAGAAGTAAAATGTTTATTGCGTTTTCATCGAAATTATTTACAAAATAAACGTTTGAAAAAGGGATATGTTTTTACTTATAAACAATTGTAATAACTTCTATATTTTTCAAGCTACAAACTTGTACATACAACCATTGGATAGCTGGTAAAAAAACTCACATATAAAAAAATAAACCTTCTATTACCAATAGGAACGAAGTTTTTTAAAACATATCTCTATTGTTAATAAACGTTAAGAAGTAAAATTTGCACAAATTTTTAGAATGAAAATCTAAACTTTATATTAAAACTTATAGCTATAACATTTATCAAATTTTTCAAAACTTACAGCTTTTCGAAAAGAAGGTACTTTCGAAATATCGACATAGTAAAGAGGAGGGGAAACTGTTGTAGCTCCACGCTCCAAAATTTCGTCAGTCTCAATGTAGTGGCTTTAGAAAGCCATCTAATTATACTTCTTTAAGTAAAATATTTTGTGTATTTTGAACAATAAAGTATCAATTGCCATAAAGCTTTTGAAATAGGTACCAATATACAATATAAAACATTTTGATGATGTCAATGCAAAAAGAAAGGATAAAGTTGCAAATCTGTTTTCACTAAATTCAAAAGTTACCATACATGATAGGAACATACCTATCAATCCTCTACTAATATTTCAAAGAATTTGTGCAAGCATTGAAAATAACACTGATATGAAAATTAAGTTACAGTATAAACTGGCCCCATTCCCTCTGTCTTTATTTAATGAAGGTGGTATTCGTAAATCGCAAAAATCTGCATTTTGTAGCTTATTTAATGAAATTACAGCAATAACTACACATAATATTTTGCATATAATCGACGGGGGATACTTATTACAACGTTTTGTATAGGGTTCGCCTTCTAAAGTAGCTGAAATTCTCGGAAGATATGACGTGTCTTACGTACAAAGACATTATGCTTCTTCTTCTATTTCCATGACCGTTATCGATCGTTGAATATCATGTTGGCTACCATATTCGCTATCGTGACTTTATTGACAGCAGCTCTAAATAACGATGTAGTTGATTTTCCATACCATTGCCTTAGATTTTTCAGCCATGATGTTCTTCATCTACCAGGACCACGATTACCTTGGATCTTTCCCTGAATGATCAGAAGTAATAGATCATATTTTTCAGGGTATCTCATAATGTGACCGAAGTATTCCAGCTTGCGTTTCTTTATTATATTGACCAGTTGTGTTGTTTGGCTCAGCTGTCTAAGGACCTCCTCATTTCTAACTCTGTCGACCCAGCTTATTTTCAGTAGTCGTCTGTATACCCACATATCAAAGGCAAGATGTAGCAAGATGTCATATGAACTCTGAGGTCAATGCTAAGATCGTGACTGCAAAGTACGTTTCTCATTTTTACAAAGGCAGCTCGGGCTTGTTCTATTCTGCTTTTAATTTCTGCGGTTGGATCACAGCTCTCATTGATATTACTGCCGAGATACACGAGTTTCTCTACTCTGTCCAGTGTGGCATCTCCGACTTTTATACCGTCATCCTGTATATAATTTTGTTTGCTAATTATTATATATTTAGTTTTCTTAACGTTGAGTTTAAATCCATACTGATCACAAGTCTGTTTTATTTTGTTCATGAGAGTTTGAAGGTCTTCTCCGCAATTGGCAAGGACTAAAGTATCGTCGGCATATCTAATATTGTTCACGGTTACTCCATTCACAATAATACCTTTGGTTGTCTCCATTAAGGCTTCCTTAAATATTTCCTCTGAATATAAGTTAAAAAGTAAAGGCGACAATATATAGCCTTGTCTCACTCCTCTTTTTATATTTATTTCATCCGACAGTTCTTGTTTAATCTTTATTCTTGCCACTTTATGCCAGTATACATTTGTAATTATTTGTAGATCTTTATCGTCCAATCTAGCTGTTTCCAATATTTCTAGCATTTTGTTATGTCGGACTTTGTCAAAAGCTTTTTCAAAATCGATTGTACAAATGTACACATTTTGATTTATATCTCTGCATCTCTGTACTAGCACCTGTATACTTAACAAGGCTTCTCTTGTACCCAAGCCACTCCTAAACCCAAATTGAGTATTGCTAATTCTGTCCTCTAACAGCTTATAAATTCTGCTGTGTATTACTCGCAGGAAGATCTTCAAAACGTGACTCATCAGACTTATTGTCTGATAATCACCGCATGTCTTTGGACGATGTTTCTTAGGTATTATGACAAATGTCGACTTTAACCAATCAGTTGGTAATATCCCAGTGTCATAAATTCTGTTAAAGAGATTACACAGAGCTTTAATTCCATTTTCTCCCAAAAACTTTAGTATTTCAGCACTTACTGCATCGGGGCCAAGTGCTTTTCCATTTTTTGCTGTTTGTATTGAACGTCTTACCTTACTTTCTGTTATAGATGGACCTGATATAGCAATCGGTGTATAGTGTTTCTACTCTCTCATCTTCAAATAATTCAGAAATGTAGTTTTCCCATTCTTTTAACTTTTCATTGATGTCTAATATTCTGTGTCCGTTTCTGTCTTCTAAACTTTGGGATACTTGTTTCCGTTTGTTTCCAGCGACCTCTTTTAATTTCTTGTGCAGATGAAATGTATCGTGTTTCTTTTCATATTGTTCAATTTTATTACATTCTTTACTATGAAATTGTGTTTTCGCGTGTCTTATTTTCTGCCTGATTATTGCGTGGTCCTCTTGTATTCGTTTTTATCTTTATATCCTACTTCTTCTTCTTTGCTTGATGTTAACTTCATTTTTTATTCTAATATACTAGTTATTTCTTATTTTACAGTATCATTTAGCATCGTTTCTCTATCAATAGTAACTGTTTGCTTATCCGTCCTTGCACCTCTTTTTAATCTTAGTCTTATTTTTCCTACTAAAATATTGTGATCTGTTGGTACATCTGCGCCTGGATATGTTTTTACTGCTAATACTGAATTTATGTATCTCTTATTTATACATATGAAGTCTTATTGGTTACGGTTTAATTTGGATTAAACGGATTTGGTTACGAATAACTCGTTCAGGTGTATCTGCTGGTGATTTCCAGGTGTAAAGACGACGTTTTGGAAGTTTGAAAATTGTGTTCGTTATTACTAATTGCTTTTCTACGCAAAAAGATGCCAACATATCTCCTCTTTCATTTCGTATTCCCAGACCATATTTCCCTATGATATTTTCCTGTTCACCTTCATCAATCTTTGCAATAAAATCTCCCATGATAATATTGAGATCATGTTTCTTTGTAGGTGCTAATACTTTTTCTAAATCATGATAGAATTATGCTAGACATGCATAATGTCTATCATGATAGACATTATGCTAAGGATAGTATTATCGTTTTCGATTTTGATATATTTATAGACTGACTTATAGATAAGTGAAGACAAACAACATGCAACAAAAAGGTTCAGAGCTGACATTAAAGTCGAATGAATGAATAAAATTTTAACTTTTAAACCAATTTATGTAAAGAAAATAAAAAAAGTAAAGTTAAGAAAATCGACTTATTTATCAAAGCAGTAACGCAGATTAGATTAATATTGTATATCATATTTGTACGAAAAATAAATAAAAATTAATATTGTTAATTATAAAAATACAAACAATTATAATTAATGTAAGAAATATAATAATATATTGTGTAAAAAATTACCTGAAATTTAATTTATAAAATATATAAGTATTATTACATCATTGATATAAAATGAAAAAAATATATGTTAATTTTCCGGGATTAGGAAATATTTGGATAGCCAAATTTAAAAAAAGTAAGTTTCTACGGTGAATTTCAAATGAACTCAATTTTTCCGAGGTTTCCCATATTTCCCGGCCAGTGAAAACTATGTAGTTATTCATATTTCGACGAGCTACACCAGAATAAAAAAAAGCGTATTGGTAGTATAGAGATTTTATTATCGCTAAAAATAGAAGGAACACCTCCATGTTCCCTTACCTTCAGACAATAAAAAGTTGACAAAAAATACCCATCAAGCTTTATTGTTGTTAATTCATTTTCTCTGAGCCAGTGTTTAGGGAAACATAACATATTGTATCTTTTATTTTTCAAAATAATTTTAAGCTGATCTATTTTGTTTAATAAACTTTGTGTGTTTACATGTAAAATGTTAACTAGACTAATCTGTTCAGAGTTTGCTAAAGATTTTGTTTAATATAAAATGGTACAGATTTATTTGAAACAACACTTTCACTTCTGACTTTTTCGGTTGATGTATCTAGTTTTTCTAGAAGATTTATCAACGGAATGTTTTTTGCGAAAAAAAAATTTAACTCACCTCTATGCCCTTCGGTCACGTCTGTGGTTGAAAAAGAATATCCCTCAATTCTGCATCTGCCGTGATTCTGAAGGAATTGGATCCGTTTACCTTGTTCGCGTACAAAGTGCACGAGAACTCATGTCCGGGAACTTTGTTTGTAGATATGTTTCCAATTTTTCTGTACTATAAGATTGTTTATACTTTGCGGCATAAATCGACACTTTGTCTTTTGATGCTAGCTCCTCACTATCGCTGTTATTAACCACAACTTTTACATCAGACCGAAGACGTTGGTTGACATTTTGAGTAAGACTGTTGATATCATTCATCTTCAAACTTTGTTGTGCCTGCGTTAATGCGCTTGAGAATTGCTGATTTGTAAGGGCGAGCGCCCACCAAAGTGGCGTGGCAAGTAGCACGTAGCAAGTAGCACGCGTCTAGCATGTATTTTAAAATGTAACCAATGAAAACAAATGATTAGAATGAATGACGTCCCTGTCATTTTGGTGTACGCTGAATCATTCGTTTTCATTGGTTACATTTTAAGAAACATGCTAGACGCGTGCTACTTGCCACTTGCTACGTGCTACGCCACTTTGGTGGCGCTCTCACTAAGGGAGAGCGCCCACCAAAGTGGCGTGGCACGTGGCACGTAGCAAATAGCACGCGTCTAGCATGTTACATAAAATATAACTAATGAAAACGAATGATTCAGCGCTCACCAAAATAATAGTGACGTCATTCATTCTAATAATTTGTTTGCATTGGTTACATTTAGAAATAACATGCTAGATGCGTGCTACTTGCTACTTGCCACTGCCACACCACTTAGGTGGGCGCTCTCACTAATTGTTATATTTTCACGTGTCTCTTGTATACCTTTGATTCTCTTTCCATCATTTTTAGTGACGGAATTTGAAGGAAGATCGGCAACACCACTTTGTTTGTTTGTATTTGGAATGTGTTTATGTTTAACCTCCAAATTTGCTGGGTTTTGTAGCAAGTTTATAATTTAATCCTGATTACTAATCGTTCGTTCAAGCTCTGTGATAATACGTTTTGAAGCGTCTAATTGAATGTTTGCGATTTTGAGATCGTATTTTAATGTTAAATGACTTACCGCTTTGGCATGGTCAGCTACAAAACTATTAGGTATTTCAGTAGTTGCGTCAAGGAACTGGGTACTTTCATCACTTTTCACGTACTTTACCACTTTATCACTTGATTTTATGTCTACAGGCACTTTTTTCTCAATAATTGTTATCCTAATTAAATCACTTTTATTTAGTTTATTCAATTCTTTCTTGACTTCTTCAATTGCTGCCATGTTGCCGAATCCTATATATCCGGTCTCTACTGGTAACTGACCAATAGCGATAGATTTTCTATTGTTGTCCAAGTTATTTTTTATATCTAATGCACGACTTACATAAACCGAAAATATCTGTGAACTTACTATATTTTATGAAATTTTGCTTTATTTATTTAAAAAATTTATACAATTATTTCTCCACATCCAATTTTCGTTGAAAATGATAACATGCCGGGTCAACACTTCATTTCCCGTGTTTTTTCCTAACCAAGTATTTCTTTTCTGTACATCTTTTTGTACCAAAGAATCGGTTTCCCCTTTTTCTCAAAGCGTTCATTCAAGAGAATGCTATTCAAGCAGGATATAGCCCTTTTTTGCTTACAGAACTCCAGAGGATATTTCCGCACCGGCCGCTTCTTTCTTTATAAAACTCCCGCCCATGTATTTGTAATTAATACGCGCATAGGAGATATTGTAGATGGATTAGCTTCGTCTTGATATCCGCCCAACCACAAAATTATCTCGGCTTAATGAATACATTTTATACCTTATCTCTACCATTCATTTGCTGTCAAAAGGAATTAAGTGTATTGAGGATCTTTAAGCTAAAATAATGGCAATACCTTTACGGTACATTTAATTACAGTTAAAATATGTGATTATCCGTAAAAATTTTAAATATGTTTTGCGAAAGATCACACAAATCCTAAAATAAATTCTTTATTAACCTATATGTGTTTAAAAAAACGCCTTAAGTTAACGCCATAGGAATACGTACAACATTAGTAATACATTTAAATGTAAATTATTAATTTGTGATGTGTTTACTGGCATATTTATACAGGGTTAAAAGCCAAATCTCTGGCTTTTAGTACGGCTAAATTATTGAGTGTATAAACGATGTTGATATCGAAACTGATGTACCAACATTGCCATAAAAAAAACGTTTCGTGGAGGCCTACAACAAACTCTGCACTACATAAAGAAAAGATTTTGGATCACGCACGGAAAAAGAGTAGTGCGAGAAGAAATAAACACTTGTGTTAAATGCATCGAGCAAAAAGACAAAAGAGTGAATGTAAAAGTAGTGGGAGCAAAAATATTGTTAGACAGGAAGTGCGATCTTTAGAGGCCACATTAAACAAGGAAAGAGAGTTTCACTCCTTGTTTGACATCAAATTTAGTTGGGTTATGTTATTGTTTGTCCCAAATGTCACATGAAATCCTATTTATATTGAAGTTCTTTAACAATTGTGTCGCATTTTAGCCTATTACCATTAATAGTTAATTAAAACTTTCTCGTCTAAGAAATATTCTGAAAAATATTATATAGCTACTATTAAAAGAGCTGTGAGAGAACTGGGTCAACTCTTATGGAAATTAACATGGGAAATTTGCTAATCTCCATTCTGGTCATTTTTCTCTTTTTGTGGTGGAGGCGCGACGGCTAGTCGGATCATGACGTGTAGGGTATCGTTGGAAAGCGGAGGGGACGGGGAACACGTTGAGATAAAAATCAAACGCAAAGACTGTGCCAAAACGGCATTACGCCATATTTCCATCACCATAATTGGTGCAAAGAACAAAATGTAACTTTGTTGTCACAAAGTAGGTTTTCACAAATTGTTGTTGATCAAAATCTTTCTATTTATCAACCCAAAAAAGATGCTTGCGATATTTGCGAGTCTTTTAAAACGGGAAATTTGAGTCAAGACGAAAAAGAAACGTATGTTCTTAAGAAAGATGAAGCAAGGATACAAAAAGGTGTAGATAAAGCAGACTCAACTTGTGTAACATTCACAATGGATTTACAATAATTATTACTTTGCCCTAAATCTTGAGTATCTTCCCTCTACTATAAATAATAGTTGTCTGTCTACAACTTTACAATTTATAACATAAATACCAAGAAAGATTCTGTTTCTTCTGGAGAAGAACTTTATTTTAAAAAATTATATTGCAGAGAAATTTTTTTACAAATTTGTTTACTTTGTTGTAACACGGATGAAAGCAAAATGAAGGCAAAAGATGTGTCAGAATCACAAAAACAGATGGTTAAATGTAAGTCACATTAGGCAATTTGTTAATTATATAATGTTATCAGCATTGGATTTATTAAGTTTATAAATCCTTAGAGTTTTTCCTTACAGATATAGTATAATCAATGCTGGTAGTCAGTATGGATTTACTGATGGGACACAAGCGATACATTCTTTAAAAACCAAACCATCGATTACCATGGGAAAATAAATAAAGATAACTTTCTACACTGATTTGAAGAGCAGTTATTAAAGAACTTTGCACAATCTTCTATATTTATTATGGACGATGCTTCATATCATAGCATGTTCTGGTAGTACTAATATTCTGAAATCTGGTTGAATACGTGAACTAAAAATCCTCGTGAATCTACATCTTAACATCTCGAATACAAACGATTTTTGAATCATAAATTTAAAACTGTCTTCTGAATGAACTACATTGTTTATTACTATCCTAATTTGAATACCTATTTATGCTCACTAAGGTTTTTTTGTAAATGGTTAATTTCTACAAATGGTATTCACGATATCTAGATTTCATGAGCAAGAAGAGTAAGTTCAAGAAACAAAGATACAATAAAAACTAAAAAGCAAATTGCATGTTTACGTTGCGGTTAAATCTACGATGAATGTATTTATTGATCCATATTAGTTACGAACAACCTTATTAAAATATTCAAATACTTCCAAAATATCTGGTTTTACTAAGAAATCAATAAACGTTTAACGACACGTTAATACCAGTTAATAGACACATATTATTACAAGAAGGTTTTTGAAGTCAGATACCCGAAAATATTATTCTTTATTTAACTGACAAAGTAGCCAATGAAAATATGTGAATTATGTGTCTTAAAGGCAGAAGAACTTAAAAAAATATATGAAAAAAATAAATCGTATTTTTTCTTCTTTCTACATTGCCGTCTTATATCCAAAGTTGGCGATTGCTCTGCCAGATCTATTTTTATCAATCGCTATTTTAAAAAATATTTGTGTATCCAAACCAGTTGATTTTTCTTTTACCTTCCTTCTTGCCAAAACACCTATCTGTAATAGTAGATCTCATCATCGTACCTAATCACAGAAATATTTGGGTATTATTTCGTATGAGATCAAACCACATTTGGATGGTCTCATGCCAAAGTGAACTATGTACATTTTCTTCGTTTTTTACTTTTTCATTACCAATATGAAGCAAACTTTCGTTTGAAACTTATGCCAAAATAAACTGTGTAAACAAAACAAAGCTGGAAACTAATAAATTCTATTTAGCACAAAGGTGGTAGTACTGGTTGTCATATGCCATAGGGAAACATTATCTAGTCCAAGAGGGCTTCCCGTTGTAACGAGTCCGTCACTTTAATAATTATTTAATCACTTTTAAATGAAATTTTTAAATCCATATCCATATTCATTAATATTTCTTAATTTGAAATTTCAAAATTAGTATTAAACAGCGATTCTAAGCGGCCGTATTGGCAGACATGCTTATCCGACTAACAATTAACAATTAGCGCTCATTCTGGTTTTACTTTGGGGAAAAGAAGTTCGGTTAACTAAAAAAATAGGCGGCAGGAGCAGTGCTAAATTTGTTTTAAAGAATATAAATTTTTATTTTTGGGGAAGAAGATGGAAAAGTTTTAGCTTATTTTGTAGTGTATACCGTTTGATTTATAGTCACTCTTAGCCAGTAAGTGGATTCAATTATTAATAAAAAATATAAAAACCATCAGCCATTTTGATTCTTATAATATTGTCATGTTTCCTTTGATAGTCGATATATCTATTTGTAATTTCTCACATCATTTCATTAAGAAATATTCTACGTCTAAATCGAAATTTATAATAGGATTAAATCATATGTCAAATTTTTATTTGACTTTCAGGCCTTAAGAAAAACATATAATTATATAAGTATCTATTAATACTATCTATAAAAATATTCTGTCTCATATCGTTCTTTTATATTATAAAATATATCCATACCTTTTGTTAAAATTATTTATTTAATTAATCCATTTTACATAAAATATTGACGAACCATGCGAAGGTCATCATATTTACAAAATCATTAGAGCTTTTTGCTTTCATACAAGCTTCCCAGTGCCAGCAACTTGCGGTTGGAATGTACCCGTTTCCCGTAAACGACGATCAGTGGTCAGAAATAATCGTCTGTCGGGTGTATTTTGATTGGTGTATTTTACTGCATAACGCCTTTCGGCTGCTGCACTATTTTCTTGGCAGTCACCTACGATATTCCCGATAGTTTATTAAAATCATAATTTAATCTGATACAACTTACCCAAATTGTAAGATCAAAAGTTTTAATATTAATCTTATTCACACAATATGACCAACTATGGATTCAATCAATTTATTTTCATCCCGAAATGCGTGATGTTAGCTTTTTGAAACTTCCTGTATATTGTGTATATTTTAAAACACCTGTATAATTTTAAATTTAGGCTTTTGGTTCACTCTGGCTTGAGACCATCCATTTGATTGTTGTAAAAATTACATTTTATATGTGGTTGTACATCACAAAACAAATTCAAGAATTTGTCATGGATCCAGAGACAAAGATCTGGTAGGAGAGGTGATTCTCATAATTACAGAACCTTTCAGGTCGTTAATATGCGAAATAGCTGTGAAATACCGAATAACACACGTATAAGACAAATCAACACGAATTGTCTGAAGAAGATATTCTATTGGGAAGATAGGACTATAGCTTAATCAGGAAAAATCTAATGCGCCATAAACGTCATGGAACGCAGGAAAATAGCAATATTGCGCATAAGCGAAATAAGGTGGTATAACTGAAGCTCATTGTGACATAGAAGAGCACAGAACATACTTGCGATAATATTCCCAAGATATTAGAATTCATAAATAATATTACTAATATTTTACATCGCATTATTTTTTTAATTGGAATTGATTTCAATCAGAATAGGAGACACACGTAGAGTGTTAAGTTTAACAAAATACCTGAGTTTGCATACTTGCGTGTGGCCTTGCTGATACCTGCACAATAAACCTGACTTGACATCAAACTGTTTTAATGGTAAAAACCCAATGATTGAAATCTCCTGATTCAATTTTCAAATCGGCTGCCCTATTTTCCCACCTTCTTTCTTCCTAGAAGGAACCACCTTCATTATTTTTTCCACCTTCATTCTTTTTACCTATCTTAAATATTTCCTAGTTTTAAAATTTAAGAAATCAAGCGTGTTTTACCCGCTTGAGTTTTTGCCTAAATTAACAGAAGACAATACCGACTAACCTTTCTTTTGTGTTTACAGGCAAATCCCTATTTGTAAACGATAACGTCCAACTCCAATTATTGTAAATGAGCAAGAAATAAGAAAAGAATGTCAGCTGTATATATCAGAGTTGTTTGAAGATGACCGGAATAATATTGTCGAATTCTACCAAAACTGTACTGACGGCCCAGAAATTATGAAATGTGAAGTATAACATGCTATAAATAATGCTTTAGAAAAGCTTGTGGTCCAGATGATACACCAACTGAGTTGCTGAAACTAATAGAAAATAATAACATAAAGTAGTAGTAAGACTTTTTAATTCAATATATAACACCGGAGTGATTCCCGCAGATTGGCACAGATCCATCTTTATCGCAATACCTAAAAAACACAATGCGAGAAAATGCTCAGAATATCGATTAATTAGCCTAATGAGCCACACTCTTCAAATTTTTCTCAGAATACTTCGCAACAGAATTAGACGCAAATGCGAAGAAGATCTTGAAGATATCCAATTTGGTTTTAGAAATGCTATGGGAACCAGGGAGGCACTTTTTGCGCTAAACATCCTATTACAAAAATGCCGTGACCAAAGAAAAGATGTATTTGCATGTTTCGTAGATTTCGAAAAGGCATTCGATAAAGTACAACATGTAAAATTAATGCAAATACTGAAAAATATCGGAATAGATGACAAGGATATTCGTGTCATGGAAAATTTGTATTGGAATCACTGCTATCGTAAAAATTGGAGATAACTACACCGATGAAATATCCATACAACGAGAAGTCACACAAGGTTGCATTTTGTCGCCAACATTGTTTAATGTTTAGTCGGACTAGCTATTTAAAAGGCACTTGATAGACAACCATATGGAATAAAAATCAACGGGGAACTACTTAATGTGATTAGATATGCAGACGATACAGTAATTCTATCAGATAATATTGAAGGTCTTCAAATTCTGCTTGATCGTATTCACGAGGTAGGAGAGGAAATGGGCATTAAAATAAACTCAAACAAAATAAAAATTTTTAGTGTTTAGTCGTGACCCACATTCCGATTCAAATATTCAATTGAACGGAGTCCAAGTTGAGAAAGTTCACAAAATAACATATTTGAGAACTGTGATAACGGACCAACTAGATCCAGACATTGAAATAAAACGTAGAATAGCATTGACTAAAACTGCTTTTATGAAAATGAAATCATTTCTTTGTAATAACCATCTCAGTTTAGAACTAAGGCAAAGAATGGCTAAGTGCTATGTTTGGTCTGTACTTTTGTATAGTACAGAAGTGTGGACGCTAAAAGTATCGATCATGAACAAAATTGAAGTATTGGAAATGTGGGTTCATAGTCGAATGCTAAAGATACCTTGGACAGAAAGAAAAACTAATGAAGAAGTACTACGGAGCGTGAACAAAGACAGAGAACTGCTAAAGACTGTTAAACATCGAAAAATGTGTTATCTGGGACATATAGTAAGGGGAAGAGGATATAAAATTTTACAACTGATCCTTAAAGGCAAAATAGAGGGTCGTAGAGGTGTAGGAAGAAAACAAGGTTCTTGGTTAAAAATCATTCGTGAATGAACTCAGATACCAAATGCATGACAATTATTCCATATTGCAGAAGATCGAGAAGCCTTCGCAATTGCGATCGAAAACGTCGGATAGTTCTGATATGGCACGCGAAGAAGAAGAACTTCCAACTCATAGCATTGCCTGTAAAGAAAAATAATATACAAACCATTGCCTATCAGACATTTATTTGAAATTCTTAACTGATACAAAACCATGTGTAATTATGTATAAGATTTTAAACAATATTTAATACTTTCTAAATAACCCCGAAATGTTTTTCCTATACAAATTGTTCTTAGAAAGTATTCACTATTGAAGTCCACTGTACTCCGAAAACACTTCTTTAACCTATCAGCGTCTTAAATATTTATCTCATGGTATTTTGCATACAAAAATTTATTTTCTTCTTGATCTATTTTAGAATCATAACAATATATATATATATATATATATATATATATATATATATATATATATATATATATAATATATATATACTATAAAGTATAATAGTGTAAAAACTGTTTAACTTTGACTATTTTGTATACGAGTTAAAAGTTTTTACATATATTTTGTTATTCATATTATAATTATTCAGTACCAATATATGCAAATATCAAAGTTCTATATAAGGGAAGTTCGCAAGTGTAACTTCTGAGAGGGTTATCGATTAGTTAAAGTTGGAGATAAATCACCAGAATAATGTTGCTTTATCCCTGTATTGGAAAACGTTTCGTCCATCTAATAGAGTTTGCAGACTAATCAAAAGAAAAGTAATCCAAAATAAAGATAATGGAATTACCAATTATTTAAAGAACCTCTCACCTGCAGATGTTACAAACTACTCTTTTTGGATACTAACAAACTTAAATACTTAAACACAACCAACGAATGTATATGATAATCGGGAAATAAAGTGCCACTTGGGCTAAAAATTAGAACAAATCAACCATATAATATTGTAAATTATCTTTTGGCGTTTTAATCGCATTAGATGGAATGCTGTAGAAGAAGAAGTTATCTATGAAGTATACGTTCGTTTAAAACCTCGTTGGGTAGCTCCTTTTCAAAGTAGCTCCAAAATATCTTCTAGTTCTAGCTCCAACGGGACCACAGTTCGCTAGTTGCTGAATGTTGTGCAATAGAGCTGCATTATCATCAGGTTCGTTAACAAGACTGTTGTTTGGCTCATGTGCTGATGTGTTTGCTAGGTCAATTTTATCTTCTTGTATGGAAAAATATCTTTCCAAGACTTTACAAACATTGACGTCTACAACATCTGTCATGTTAACTGACCTCAGCACTTATTAAAGGTATAAGTTGTCATCAGCCTCCAGTTTGGAAAGAACTTCAGAAAGCAGTTTTGGGCGATACTTGTTCTTGAAGCACTCAATGACCTCTTGGTCTATTGGCTGTTGAAAACTGGTTGCATTGGGTGGCAGGAACAGCAGTTTAATTTCTTGTTCATCGTCTTACTAAAGACCTTCCTGGTGAGTAGGCGCGTTGTCAAGCAGTAGAAGTGCTTTCATGGGCAGATTTAATTTTGTCAAATGTATATATATAATATATATATATATATATATATATATATATATATATATATATAATATATATATATATATATATATATATATATATACATATATACAAGAGTAAAACAAAAGTACTTGTAACTCGTTTGGAAAAAATATAAAACTGTTTTGGATGGGTCAAAAAAGGGGCTATTTGTTAACTATTTTTTAATCAAGCTTTCAATTGTTTTTACCATTATTATTAAGAGCTGCTAAAAAATACAAAATATCTTACAAAGTTGAACTAGAAAAAAAATTTTGTTAACTCACCAAATAAAATTTGATTGGTATATAAAAATGCTGCTAACATATTACAAAAAATATTAACATAAAAATGTTCTAATCTAATCAATGTTTCTCTGAAATTTTAATAAAATTTTGAAAAAGTTTCTTAACACAAAAACAATTGAATTTGTAAATAAATTTAAATAGTGACAATTATAAATAAGCCTTAATCTCATAAATACCAACTTAAAATTTTTATTGCCAAGATTGCCAAAAATAAAATATTATTTAAAAATTCTTTTTTGTTTATTAACAAAAAAAAGAAGATTTATTCACCATTGATAGATGCCTGATAAAAATGTAACAAATACATGGAAAATTGAATCAAAATGTGATATTTTACGAATTTCATATATAAACTACATAGCAATAACATAATTATAAATTTTGCTAAGATTTTGAATTTCTAACCTTTTGTTTAAATTATTATCACTTTTGCTAATACAAACCATTTCCAAAAAAGTTCTTTTTAATTTATTACTTTCACTACATAAAATTTTAATATTATCAAAATCCATAATATAATCTTTGTCGATTACATGCTCTGCCAAAGCACAAAATGGTTTCTTAATTCTGCAATCACTTTTGTGAGAAATAATGCGATTTGAGAGATTTTTTCCGGTCTCACCAACATACTCAGCTTCACACTGAGTACAACTAATGCTGTATACTACATTTGTTTTATCTAATTTGTCTATAGGATACTTAGTTTTGGAATATAAAGATAAAATGGTTTTGATGTTCTTTGTTGCTATTTTTATATTGTCAATAAACTTTAGTGTGTATTAATTTATGTGTTAATGATGGTATAAAAGGTAGTGAATGGTGTTAAGTTATTTATATTAAAAAAAATTAGAAAAAGCATCCTATGTATCATATCAGGTGGATAAGAGTTTCCAATTAAAATATTTTTAACAATTGAAGATCTTCTTGTAGATAGTCTGGATGAGAAAGCTTTAAAACAAGTTTTTTTAATCCTATTATAAGGTTCATTTTCATATTATTGGGATGATGAGAGTAATAGCTTATCAATCTATTACTACATATGGGTTGTCTGAAGCCTATGGGATCTAGTCGTTCACCCATTCTAAGTAGCTATGTCATGGATGATGTTATCAGTGAATGTATCAACAATTGCACTTTACATACACATAGTTAACTAATAGCCCCTTTTATTGACTCCAACCCATCCAAAACAATTATATATATATATATATATATATATATATATATATATATATATATATATATATATATATATATATATATATATATATATATATATATATATAAATTTATACAATTAAAATCCACAAGAAAACTAAATTCCTGTAGCTGGCTGTATACCATGTATCACAATTTTTTGTATCTAAAATCCTTTATAAAAGGTATATAATTTTATATACCTTTCATAAAGGATTTACAGAACACAGTTTCTAGACACACATATAAATAGAGTTGAAACGGGGTTAAATGAAGTGGCGATGATTACCGTAGAAGAAATAAAAAACGCATTACAAAAAATGAAAAATAATAAAGCTCCTGGGCCGGGTGATTTACCTATCGAGTTATTCAAACATGCCACTGTAATAGCATTAGAATTGCTTTGTAAAATGTTTAACAAGTGCCTGCAAGGAGAAAGTATCACAAGAGATTGGAAAGTCTCGTACATAAACTCCATCTACAAAAAGGGAAACAGGACTGACTGCAGTAACTACCGAGGTATCAGCATTACGTCATCCACTGGCAAACTGTATGAAAGAGTTCTGAAAGCCAGAATAGAAAAAGAAGCCACAGAGATCGAAGAACAAAGTGGATTCCGACCAGGGAGATCTTGTGTCGACAATGTATTTACCCTCAAACATCTAATAGAAAAGAGATTGGCAAGAGGACTAGAACTTCATGCCACTTTTATAGATCTCTGTAAAGCGCTTGACTCCGTACCACTGCAGAGACTATGGACAACATTGGAAAACGCAGGTATAAATGCAGTATATATAAATGCCGTGAAAAAGCTATATCAAGATAACCAAGCTTATATTAAGGTTGGAAACCAAATTTCCAAGGGTTTCACCCAAACAAAGGGTGTCAAACAGGGCTCTTGCCTCTCCCCAACCCTATTTAAAATATATCTTGGTAATGCTTTAAAATATTGGATGAGAAAATGCAGCCCAATGAGCATATGGGTAAATGACACTCCTATATACACAATCCTCTTCTCAGACGACCAGGTAGTTCTTGCCGAGGACCTACAAGATATGACGTACATGATAAACAAACTAATAGACGAATTCAAAAAATGGGGATTAGAGGTTAATACTGAAAAGACACAATACATGAATATAGGAGGCATCGGTCAAGACATGGAAACAGAAAGCGGATTAATTAAAAACGTTGATCAGTACGAATATCTCTAGTTACACTAAGCGAAGACGGGAGAGACGACAAAGATATAACAAATATAATAGGAAAAGGAAAAAATATGATAAAAACACTACATCCGATCCTGTGGAATAAAACTTTAACTAAGAAAACAAAGAAAAATATGTATCAGGCTATGATTCAGCCGGTGCTGACGTATGGGTCAGAAGTGTGGGTCTTTAACAAGAATATGTCACAAAAACTCCTCTCAACGGAAATGATGTACTGGAGAAGATGTTCTGGGTTAACTTTGTTTGACCACATAAGAAATGAAAACATAAGAGAGAGAATGAAAGTAAAGAACACAATAATGAATACGATAGCCGAAAAACAATTAAAATGGTATGGACACCTGAGACGGATGAACGAAGAAAGGATACCACGAAAGGTTTGGAACTGGAGATCTACACAGAGAAATAAAAGGGGAAGGCCAAGAAAGAAATGGATATCCAATATTCATATAGAAATGGAAAATAGAGGTATTCAAGAAGGAGACTGGGCCGATAAGAAATTATGGCGATTGGGATGCGAGAAGCGACAAAATTAAAGTTGCGAACACTCGCGCTATATAGCTATATATATATATATATATATATATATATATATATATATATATATATAATATATTATATATATATATATATATATATATATATATATATAATTTTATAAAAAAGGAATTTAAGTAAATAAATTTTTTTATATATGCATTAGACACAGAAAAAGCAACATGTTTAATATTTAGATTAGCGTATCTCCCTAGCTAGGTCAATGGATAGTGGATACACCTCTGGATTTAAGTAAAAAAACGCAATATTTTTGTCGGCAAGTTTATACTTCAGAAGCACTAAAGATGATTCAAGAAGATACTCCGTCCGCATTGTCGCCGATGTCATTTTCCTCACGAAATCTTGCGTGATGAAAAAAGGGAAAAATGTACTTTATTCTTCCGATATGTAAATGAGGGTATTATTTAATATAGACCACCAGAATCGGAAAGCGCTTTGAGTTTATCTACCTGGGGAATAAGTTTCTTATCTGGCTTCATTTCGATTGTATTTAAATTCGGGAATTTAGGAGTTATTAATGATTGCCTAAAACGCCCGGATTGTTTTAAAAAAGTTAGGAAAGATAACTTAAATTAATTGCAATTTAAATTGTATAAGAATGCCACTAATACATTTTTTTTATTAGCATATTTTTTAGATTGAGTTTTTGTATACAGAAATAAAATCGACCAAAAACTACTTTCCTTGTTTAAATCATACATAAATGGAGCTAAATATAATGATTTCAAATATAGAAAGAGCTTTGAAGTACATATAAAAAAAGTAAATTAGTAGGATAAAAAGAAATCTGTCAAGAAATGTGAAAAGTCGGGTGACTGATTGGCGATTTTATTGTACGTTGTGTGCTAGTCACATGTTCAGGAAAAATTAATCTATAGTGTATTTTTATGTATGAGAGAGTAATAAAACAATAAATTATGTATGCAAATCCCTAAACTGTTGATACGGGTGACTCAATGAAAAACAGATATTTGTCAACAAGTTTACAGAAGTATATAGGAAAACAATTTTAAATTGAGTATGACCACCAGGTATAAAGGTTGGAGCAGAATATAATACAATAGTTGTGAGGGTTACTAATCCCTAAATAAGGTTGCCAGTGTCGGAGTGATGGAGGTTAACAGGTACTAATGAATTTGCAAGAAATGTAAGATGTTTATTTTATTGGTTATATATAACCAATAAAAGTTTAATAAGTACCTACCTATTTGCAAAATAAAGTTTAATTCTTTAGATAAAATAAAACGTTTTATTTTATCTGAAATGAGTGCATTCCACGAAGTAAGAGTTTCAACAATCAAACATTTAATTCTTTAATTCCATGAATCTACGACAGTAATTGACTAGATAATTACCTTCTAAACTTATTCCACAGAAAATGTGATAGTGGGTTTTTCCATTTTGTAGGAAGGTCCAAGTGGCGTATTCAAAATTCTTAACAGTTCACTAAAAGTAGGTACTTCAGTTGCAAGGTGCAGTTTATTGTGTATACTAGTGTTATGGAAAATTTGGAAGTGCCGTGTAAACGCCGAAAAATTGGTCCTTTAATAGTTAATGAAAAAACATTAATATTTAATTGTTTTAAATCATTTACAGACAAACATTTATGTGAAAGTGTTGATGAGACCGTTGAGTTAGTTAGCAGTACACTTGGTGTTGGGAAATCTACGATTTACAGAGTTATTAAAGAAGAGAAATGTGGTAGTTTTCAAATGCCACGTAATGCTCCAGGAAAACCAAAATTTCAAATAGAATATCATTTTAAAGAAGGACTTCGACGGAAAGTACATGAATTCTTCTTTAGACAAGAATTTCCAACATTGGATAAAGTTCTTGTCTCAGTTCGAGATGATAAGAATTACCCAGAAATGATTCGAAGTACGTTATGGAAACTTTTAAAAGAAATAGGCTTTCGCTGGAAAAAGAATCCCAGAAAGTCTATTTTATTAGAAAGAAGTGATATTGTCATATGGAGAAGACATTTTCTAAGAACCATAAAGGAAATGAAAAACCAAAAAAGAAAAATATTTTATCTTGATGAAACATGGATCAACGAGGGTCATACACCAAATAAATTT
The DNA here is from genome assembly GCA_918026665.1 of Diabrotica balteata. Classification (NCBI taxonomy): domain Eukaryota; kingdom Metazoa; phylum Arthropoda; class Insecta; order Coleoptera; family Chrysomelidae; genus Diabrotica; species Diabrotica balteata. The sequence continues at coordinate 19,643,327 of OU898285.1, read as the reverse complement.
TGGCAGGATGAAACTGTTACAAGTCAAAGGCACGCTTTTGTAAATAACTTATCTACTGGTTTAAACCCACCATCAGGAAAGGGACGCAGGCTGATAATAGTACACATTGGCAGTTCAGACGGTTTTGTTGAAGGTGGTTTATTAACTTTTGAATCAACTCGTACCGGTGACTACCATGAAGACATGAACGCTGATGTCTTTCAAGAATGGTTCGAACAAATGATAGATCTTCTTCCTAAGAACTGCGTAATAATAATGGATAATGCAAGTTATCACTCCAGACTTATAGAAGGACTGCCCACAACCAAGTGGTTAAAAAAAGACTTGCAGAATTGGCTGAGTTCAAAAAATATTACGTACCATCCCGGATCTATAAGAAAGGAACTTTATTCGTTGTGTGCCCTTCATAAAGAAAAATTTTAAAAATACGAAATTGATGAAATTGCCAAAAATCGTGAAATAACAGTACTTAGATCCCCAAAATATCATTGTGAATTAAACCCGATTGAACTGGTATGGGCACAGATAAAGGGTGAAGTTTCAAGAAAAAATACCACTTTTAAAATTCATGATGTTAAACAGTTGTTTTTGGAGGCCGTAAATAATGTAAAACCTGAAAACTGGAAAAAGGCAGTAAATCACACTATTAAAGAAGAGGAAAAAATGTGGAAGCTGGACAATATTACTGATAAAATGATCGAGTCAGTTATTATAAATCTTGGTTCTGAAAGTTCATCTTCTGAATCTGATTTGGATTTGTAACAAGTAGCTGTAAGTTTTATATTAATATTTTTATTATACACGGCTCTGACCTTGGTTTAGCAAACCACATTTAGGTTAGCTCCGATAATATCGTTTAAATCTAATAGATTAAAGTGATCAAAAATTAGTTAAAAGTGTTTACTACAAAAATCTACAGTGCTTTTCATCGATTGGTCTACAATCGCAGTGAGTAAAATTAATATTCTCAATAATACATAATTACAACATATTCTGAAAGTCAACAAAATTATCACAAAGGCCGTTTTAACCGGTTTCAGAGCGGGTTTATTTAAAACTCTGCTGATAATACAGAGCCGAATTGGCACTGGTAAAAAATTGACTATGATAAATAAATTTAAAGACAAAAATTATTAACCAAAAATGAATCCAAAAGAGAATAATCCTTCAAAAAACACCACACCATCTACATACTCAAACATACTAACTTCATTCAAATATCCGGCAAAAGACCAAGCTATTGTACTATCTGCCATAGAAGGAATTAAAATTCATGATTATATAGTTGCCATTGGATCACTTGTCCTTCCAAAGAACATAGTTTTTGCCTCGAAAATTGCAAACAACCGCATTTGCATTTATTTATCTTCTAAAAGAATAGTAGACCAACTCATTGATTCACACAAATACGTCAAAATCAGCAACGTGCAAGTAGAAGTCCGCAGATTAATAACTCCAGCATTAAGATTAGTCATCTCGAATGTTTGTCCAACCATTCCAAACGAAGTTATAGAAGAAGAACTTAAGAAAATGGGAATTATAGCCATATCAAAAATGACATTTCTTCGAGTGGGTATGTCTGAGACAGAATATAACCATGTTCTAAGTTTTCGGCGGCAAATCTACATCAATCCATTAGAAAACTTATCCATAACAGACTCTTTCAACATTTCTTTTGATTCCACAACATATCGAATATACCTTTCTATAGACGAATTTAATTGTTCTAAATGTCGAACAATAGGACACCGAGAAGTTGACTGCATTCAAACAACGGATTCGCCCAGTGACCAAATCGAAACAGAAGTACCTGAAAATTCTAATTCAAATAACCAAACCAATATAGAGCTAACTGAAACCACCAATAAAACTCCATCTGAAGTCAACATTCCCTATAACCCTCCAGCTCCTACCCTATCTATAACTAGCAACGATAACCCATCTTTAAATAAAGATAAGGCCAAAAGACAATTATCAAATTCTCCAGATGTTTCTGATATTCCCACATCACAAGACGTCTTCTCTGTTCCCAAAACATCTAAACCAAAAAAAAGGGCCAAGTCGACTGAAAATACATTTGCTGTCCTCGATCCTATTAAAAACTTAATAGAACAAAAAAATCCGCCCTTTCCTATAGGTTATTCAGAAATATGCCTATTTTTAGAAAATGCTACTAACTCTAAAAACCCTGAACTTATAGCAAAAGAATACACCAATGAAATATCCGAAATTATTGACATTCTCACTTTTATCCACGCAAATATTCAAAATTCCTCTTTAAAAAGAACAATTACAACTATTAAGAAAAAATTATCCTCAAATTATTATTCATCTACAGAAGAATCTGAAAACGACACAATTAGTCAGGATAAATAATGTCTGATACATTTTTAATTCAATGGAACCTAAACGGATTCTACACCCACCTTGAGCAATTAAAACTTCTTATAAACGATTTCTCCCCCATTGTAATTTGTCTGGAAGAATCTCACTTTAAAAACAATTCTGTAACACTTAGAAATTATGTGCCATTTCTGAAAAACAGAAATGGAATGCATGCTAGTGGTGGAGTAGCTACTTTCATTCGAAATGACACTGAAGCAAAAATCATTCCACTTATTACAAACCTGGAAGCTGTGGCTGTGTCAATTACCTACAGAAAAAACATCAATGTTTGTAATATATACTTACCGCATCCTAACCAAGACGACATAAATGAACTAACAGCACTCATAGAAAAATTACCCCATCCCAAAGTAATTCTAGGCGATTTTAACTGCCATCACCCAGCGTGGGGTAGCCAAAAAATCGATAAATGTGGCAACTTTCTACACAGTCTGATAAATAAATCAAATTTAATCTTATTAAACACTGGAAAGCCAACAAGATTCAATTCATATAACGGATCATTCTCTGCAATTGACCTGACTCTGTGTAGCCCATCACTAGCACACATGTTTCAATGGAACACAGCAAAAACTCTGCACGACAGCGACCACTTCCCCTTACTTATTTCAATCGAGACAAACCAACCTCTTAATCCGAATGTATATCCAAGATGGAAAATAAAATCAGCAAACTGGGAACTTTTTCAAAAAGACTTGGAAGATGAGATGGAAAATTATGAGATATCAAATGACATTCACAAAACCGTCACGGACTTTAACAACATTATCTTAAATTGTGCATCTACATCTGTAGGAAAAACTAAACAGTGTAAAAGGCAACCGCTACCCTGGTGGAATCAAGAAATCTCTCGAGCCTTGGCTGCTAGCAAGCACGCCTTTAATGTTTTTAAGAGACACAAAACAGAGGAAAACCTAATAAAATTTAAGAGATTGAGAGCTAGTACACGATTCTTAATAAAAAAGAGTAAGAAGGAGACCTGGATTGAATATGTTAGAAGCATTAACACATCCACACCAGCAAATATAATCTGGAACAAAATAAAGAAAATAAAAGGATCAAGTTTACCTTACTCAATAAATGCACTTTCATATAACAACCAAATCATCTCTTGTAGAAACGAAATTCCTGAAATTCTAGTGGACGTATTTCAAAAAAACTCTAGCGATTCTGTACTAGATCCGATCTTTTCTACACATAAGACTACCACAGAATTTGTAGACATCAAAATTCGCAACCAGATCTCTCCCATAAATGTACCCATAACTTTGCAAGAATTAGATTTTTCTCTTTTAAACTTAAAAACCACATCTCCAGGTCCTGATGATATTCCATCGATATTTTTAAAAAATCTACCCCAAAAATGCAAAAAGATACTTTTAGACATCTTTAATCACATCTTTTTAAATCATTACTTTCCTGATAATTGGACCAAAGCTATTATAATCCCAATTTATAAACAACACAATCCAAAAGATTGTCCCACATCTTACCGTCCTATTTCCCTCACCTGTAGCATGTGTAAACTTCTCGAGAAAATTTTAAATTACAGGCTTACATGGTGTCTAGAAAATGAAAATCTCCTGACCACAGTTCAAAGTGGTTTTCGACGAGGAAGATCTGCTAACGACAACTTAGTGGCACTTGAGTCAACCATTCATGATGCATTCTTACTAGATCAGAAAGTTATAGCAGTCTTTTTTGATGTGAATAAAGCTTTCGACACAACATGGAGATACCTCATATTAAATAAACTTGATAAATGGGGAATTCAAGGACATATGCTTGCGTTTATAAAAAAACTTTCTGAATAAAAGAGAAATACAAGTAAGAGTAAATGGATACACCTCTACCACTAGAATACTCGACAACGGTGTTCCACAAGGTTCTATTTTAAGCCCAACTTTATTTTTAATTGCATTTAACGATGTAATAAATACAATTAAGCCTCCTATAAAAGCAAACTTATACGCTGATGATTTAGTTGTGTATATTAAATGCAAAAATATTACATCTGGGGCTAAAATACTACAGAACCTTCTATACAAAATCGAAGAATGGTCTTCCAAAACAGGCTTCCTCTTTTCAACTAATAAGAGACATTACACAGTTTTCAGCAAACGCAAGAATACCATTCCTGTTTCGTTAATATTTAACGGTCAAAATATATCTCATTCAGAGGAATCGAATTTTTTGGGCCTAACGTTTGATTACAAATTAAACTGGAAAACACACATTACGACTTTACAACTAACTTGTCAAAATAGAATAAACTTGCTGAAAATTCTATCCAATAATATATGGGGAGCTGATTCTAGTATTCTGCTTAACCTCTACAAATCAATTATTCGCAGTAAACTAGACTACGGTGCAATATGCTACGATACAGCAAATAAAACGTTTCTAAAAAACCTTAACACAATTCAAACAACAGCTCTAAGATTAGCCGTCGGTGCCTTCAGAACCAGTCCTGTAAGCAGCTTACAAGTAATATCAAGAGAACCCCCTCTACATTTAAGACGACATCTGCTTAGTTTAAATTATGCAGCAAGAATATCTTCCAATAAAAAGCACCCATTATATTCTGAGATTATTTCCGCACCTACATCCAATTTGTATAGAAACAAACAATATAAAGACAAACCCTTTAGGGAAAGAATCAATCAAAAAGGATTCAATTGCAATGAATTCAAATTATCCATAACTACAAAATTAGACTTTCCTCCATGGCTTACCCCCTTACCTATCACCGATTTAACTTTAACACAGTATCCAAAAAATACCACAAATCCTAACCTTATCATTAATGCATTCAAAGAAATTATGGAGAAGTATCCAAATCACCACATAATATACACAGATGCATCAAAAACTGAAAGTGGCCATGCTGCAGCCCTCACAAATAAAAATTACAAATATGCCATTAGAATTCCACAGCATTGCAGCATTTACACCGGAGAAACCACAGCGATATTAGAAGCTATCAAGAAATCCTCTTCAACGACTGAAAATAATATTTTAATCATCACAGATTCACTGAGCGCAATTCATGGAATTAATCAACTTTACCCTAGCCATCCTATTGCACAAAACATAAGAAATGAACTTAATGCACTACATCATATAAATAAAAAGGTTACATTTATCTGGATACCTTCACACATTGGCATTAAAGGCAACGAGGAAGTTGATCAATTAGCATTAAAATCCATCAGAAATAAAAATGTTCCAGAAATTACTAAATATCCCCACACCGACCATAAACGACAGTCCATGAATCATATAATAAATTTATGGCAAGCAACCTGGGATGCAACAGACTCTAAGTTGAAAACAATAAAGCCTCGAGTAGACTCTAGCCTACCACAACAAGGAAAAAGAAGAGATCAAGTAATCGTAAATCGTCTTCGAATCGGCCACACAAGACTAACACACCAACACCTTCTAAATAAAGAACCAGCTCCAATTTGTACCTACTGCTCTACTCAACTCACGGTGAAGCATCTGATAGTCGACTGTCCGCAGTTCCAACCTCAGAGAACATGCCGAGGAATTAGAGGAAACCTGAGAAGTGCGCTTACGACAAATATCTCGGATTTATTGCAGTTTCTAAAAGACATAAACATTTATAATAAACTTTAATTTAACAAATTGTACTACTGTGTATGTCCCCCCACTAATAACCCTTGGTGGTTGATGTGGGTTTTGTATGTTTAAATAAAAAAAAAAATATTTTTATTCATCTATTTAACATACCTTAGACGGTTTTAAAAACTCTTTTTCTCTTTTGTAATTTTTAAAAATTAAAAAAAATGTGAATTTTTTAAAACCCTTTTTAATGTAGGCCAGTCAGTTCTAATATAGTGTGTGATAAAAGAGGTCACTTTTGTTTACATACACATAACACTTTATAACACTGAAATAATTCATTTATTTTTTACAATTATTCAAAGTAATTTTTCAATTAATCTTGAGCACGCCCATGGAGTGGTCGAAGGTACCAGTTAAAATTATGCTAATTACTCTCTCGTTCATAAAAATAAACTATAAACAGTCTCTAATGGCCTAAGAATTATTTGAAGGTCAACCGTTTTGGTAAACCCGAATTTCGTTTTTAATTTGATTTGAAGGTGTTGAACTGCAAGAATAATTATTGTAGATATCGCAGTAATTGAAGAAATTCTCTGTGTTTAATCGAAATTATAGATCCAATGTAACGTGATAATGTTATAGTTGTTATAGAATAGATAATATTTAGTTGTTCACGCATAACTACTGTTTTTCAGGTACTCTCTATACAAAAATAAGAACATACACAAGCATACAACACAAATATGTAAAATAATAAAGATTCACATTTAAAATGCACTATGCATTATTCGTTAACGTTCATCAGTAGGTCAGTATGTTTTTATGTGTAATTACATAATTATTTCTTATTCATTATTCTCATACAAATTTTTTATTCTATTCAGTTTCACATATTCCCGCACTATGCTTTATTGTTTTGTCGACAATTCGCAACAATAATTCTGTTTTCCACTCAAAAAGGATTATTTCATTTTCTTGGATCGCTGCAACGTGATAATTTCAAATATATTACCAGTCTTTGCAAACCTGGACATCTGTTTGTTAACCCACATTCTCTAACTGTCGCCTTACAATATTCTATTTCTTTCTCAAATGTGAACCAGCCACAGGCGCTGCAATTATTTCCTCATAAACGAGGCCTGAAATCTCGCTAGATTGTGATTTTAGACTAGAAAGTCAGATGTATAATATAACGTTGTGCCATTAGGGAGTTTGACATGTCCTACGACAAGCTCGTCACATTTTGGCTGCAAGCATGCGAGCTATGCTTCCAAAATCCACGGTGATGTTTTGTTATAACTTTATTTCTGTTTAAGGTAATTATACGACACGTACTATAGGAAAATATTTATTTTTATCAGAAACTAAATAAAATATGAGTTTTCCACGGTATACATGATCTTTTTTGCGACGTAGATCTCATAACGAAAAATATAACTTTTCTGTAGTATTTTCACTTTATTTCTTTCGATTTGAAAATATGCTAAAATGTAAAGAAATAAGATGCTGTGTAAAAGAAAATGTACTTATAATTGGAAGTAGTTATGCAGAAAGCTACCAATTAAATTTAATAACTGTCATTATATTAACCAACGCATTTTCTTAACCTTGTAAGATTTCGGTTTTTGCAGAAAAATACCAATCCACCCTGGTATAAATCGTCATATAATGCGACCAAGTGGGTTGGTTGCCTTCTGCGTAAATCAAAATCTGAAATTGTTGACGCCACTGCGTTGGTTGGTAGTTTTCTGCACTATGGAATCTTCACATAACCTCAAAATATTGTTGTTTGGTGTATTTTGGCTCGTAATATTAGCAAAATTGTAAGTCTTTTAATTATATTTTATAAATCTAAAGTATGTTATTTTGGGATACAAGAGCGAGGTAAGATTTTAGCAATATTTTTTAAATAAAATTAGTGATATATTTTTTGTTGTTTTAATGAAATAGGGACTAAAAAAGTACTAGACTCCTCTCAAACAAATGAAATTGTAGCTGATAATCTTACAAATAATTAAATTCCATCTACTAGTAAGGAAGTAACTATAACAAAAGCCCAATTAATCAAGGAGTGTGGATCTATTAACAAACCTTTTATCAAGGACTTAAACTACTATTGACTTAATAAAATTGATGGTAAGAAAATTACATGTTTCTTTTGTGTGATTGATGATTGATGTTTTATTTTTTATTTTAGATGTTCATTTGGAAATAAACCATCCAGGTCGTTCGGAGGATGACGATGACTCTATGCGGGACCCCAATGACGAAGCTTTTAGTGATTATTCTTCTAGTTCAGATTATGAACCAACATTTTCAGAACAAGATCATGTCATTGCTATAGAGATTTAACAGAAACCACCTTACAAAATAAAGTTTACGGGGAAGGTCAAAAAAAGGAAGAAAATGGAAATTCCAATGATTGCCAGATGAATATGATCGCAACGGGAGTACAGCAGCTTCAGAAAAAACGACTTTATGGTAGAAATCCAGAAAAAAGAAAATTTCAAGGGTCTATAAAATACAAGACGAAGTGGTATACCGTAAAATGAATATTAAAACGTTTAACATTACAACATTTAGAGTTAATATCGATCTAAAAAAATTTAGAGGTGAAATTTCTTTAACTGACCAAAGAGGTATTAAACAAGGAGGGCAAAGTAAACTTCCAGAAGGCAAAATTCAGGAGGTAATTAAACAAATTAAGGAAATTCCAAAATATGAATCTCAATATCGTAGAGAACAAACAAGCGCTGAATTTTTGCCCCCGAAAATAACAATACAGAAAATGTATGAGCTGTATAGTCGACGAACCGAAAAACCTTTAAGCATTCCATCCTACAAAAAAAATTTACCAACGATTTAATTTGAAATTCAAGACACTCAAAAAATATACCTGTAATACGTGTGATAAGTTGAATATACAAATTGATAATGAAATAAACCCAAAAAAAAGAAATCTTTCAAAACAATTATACCAATCACCTGAAAGACGCAGAAAATTCTCAATATTTAAGAAGACATGAGTTTCAGTTGGCTAAGGAAAAAGAAAAATACGAATGCCTTACATTAGGTTAAGAGAAAACATTACTTGTATCAAGAATACCGACAAACATTGTATTTTATAAAAGGCAGCTCTGGGTATACAACTGTGGTATTCATAACGGAAAGCAAGATCAGGGATTTTGTTACGTTTGAGCTGAATGCGTTGCAGGAAGAGGGGCTGAAGAGGTAGGTTCTTGCCTTCTTAAACATATAAATGCTCACATAGAAAAAGTCGTCCAACATCTCATTTTCTGGAGTGATTCATGGGGTGGTCAAAATCGGAATATTAAGTTAACTCTAATGTCAAAAGCTATCTGACATGAATCATCTACTTTGACTGATATTACTTTAAAATTTCTATGTTCAGGCCACAGTTTTTTACCCAATAACTTAGATTTTGCTCAAATTGAGTCGGCATTAAAAAACTAGCAAAGATTGTATTTGCTCTCCGAATATGTGAAGGTAATGAAACAATTTCGAAAAAAAACCTTTTCTGGTAACGGAAATGAACAACTGTGATTTTTTGAGTGTCAATATGATTGAAAAAAAAATCAATAACAGAAAAATCAGCATCGACGGACAAAAAATAAATTGGCTTAAAATACGTTCGATTATGTTAAAAAAAGATGAACCATTCTTGCTGACTGTTCAGCACGCTTCGTTTGACGCATCTGTACAAAAGATTGATATCAAAACGAAGAAAGGAAGGAACAGCACAATAAGTAAAATAGAAGACCTTTTTTAATGAGTACGCTATAGCCCAATGGTAAAATGATTGCTGCAAAAAACTTGCAGATCTGAAAGAGATGATTCACCTTATCCCATCAGAGTGCCAAGATTTCTACAAAAAAGTACAAGGAGATGACAACATTGAGGAAGATATCGATGGGTATAACATAGCTAGTCTTGATTTTGAACCTGAAGATGTCTAATAGATTTTTTTTAATAAATGATCTTTCTTTTGTGTAGATCTTCCGAATTTTATTTTTTTTTACTAATAATACATAATAATGCAGAAAGCGAGCAACCCCAAAAAATGGCTGTATTTTTCAAAATATTGAAGAAAATACTTTTCTTTTTCCTTCACTTTGTTAAAAATAAGATATTTTCTTATTAAGAGTTAACTTTCTGCATAACTACGTCCAATTGTCGATTTAATGTAAAACATATTGAAACTTTTGAATATTAATGTAAATTTGTAGAAGGCTTTAATTTTTTTTAATAATAAAACACCCGTTAAGAGGTGTTTTTTACACTACAGTCTGATCATAAAGATTAATAAGCAGTTTTAAAAATAAATAAATAAAATAAATATGCAAATAAAAAATAAATAAAAGTATAAGGTAACCGGTATAGTGATTGGCCACTTAAGGATTGCCAAAATTAAAATTGTAAATTGGTATTTTTTTGAAGTGAAATATTGATTAAATAAATAAATAAACAATTTTTTTAAACAAAGTCCAAAAATAATTTTTTTAATCTGAAAAACGTTTTTTTTTAGGTTTTTTGGGCCATTTTAAACAAAAAAAGTCTCTTGTCATTTTTCTTAAGTTGATAGTTTTCGAGTTATAAGCGATTTAAAGTCTGAAAAATGCAAAAATACGCATTTTTGAGGCTTGAAAACACATATGTAAATTATTATTTTTGAGGTTACCAAGTGTCTAAATTAAATTTAAACATTCAACTTCAAGATTGTGAAGAGTAATCGGGGCTTATTTTAATTTAGACAGTTGTTTTTTAATTTTTAATTATGCGCGTACACTCGATTTTTCATCGTACTTATGCATAGTTTACATATACTTACAAATAATTATTATTTATTGAGTATATATTTATTTATATCAATTGAGTTATAATATAAATTTCGTCTAAAGTCTAATAATAGTTACATAAAATAATAATTGTACAAAAGATTGTTAAATAACACACTAATATCACTCAGTAAAAGTATCTTTGTTTTCACAAAAATCTAAATCACATCCACATAATGGTACACAGTTGACATGATTTTTCTTGCAGTTGCAAGCATTAGTTTTGCAAGTCTTTTTGCATTTGCATCGTTTCCCAACCCACCACTATCAGACATATAATATCCATATTGTGTAAAATCGAGAGTTTGATAGCAGGAATATATGGCATTTCGCCAAATATATGTTTTAGCGAAAGCTCTTAACAAGTGTTGGTAAAGTGCGTCAGAGGTACAAGGTATATTGGCTAGATTAAATTTAATTTTTCAGTCACACTGTCTTTTCGTCTAAGAGCAGCATTTTGTATTGTTATGTACAAATCTACTTTAGGTTTTTGCACTAACTTAATATTGTTGATGTTATTACAAAAAATACAAGTTTTCATTTAAGAAGAGGTAAGGAAAAAGATATTTTAAATCCATTCACAATTTTTTTAATAACACATTAATAATATAATACCCTTTTAATGGGCATTAAACAATAGTCTTCCTAATGATCGTTTAAGTAATAACAAATCAAGTATGAGCGCGCGATTGTTAAACAGGTAAAAACTTGCATTTTTGCGATAGTATATTGTTTTTAAACACCGCGCAATTTAAAATTAAGTTTACTAATATTAATATTTACCGCATTGTTTTATTTAAATAATAATTTAAAAATATTATTTACAAAGAAAAAAAACTATATACGGTTATTACATTGCGATGATTGATTTATTTAATTAGCCCAATGACAATAATTAATACCTACATAAATAAATTATGAAAAAAACTATGTTAATAAACTTCAAGGATTTGTTCGGGTTTTTTTGCGTAAGTGTATATGTAAACTATGCATAAGTACGATAGAAGGGCACTCTAGCGCGCCGCGCCGCGGCGGCTGAAAAATCGAGTGTACGCGCATATTTAACAATTAAAAAACAACGGTCTAAATTAAAATAAGCCCCGATTACTCTTCACAATCTTGAAGTTGAATGTTTAAACTTCAATTTAGACACTTGGTAACCTCAAAAATAATAATTTACATATGTGTTTTCAAGCCTCAAAAATGCGTATTTTCGCGTTTTTCAGACTTTAAATCGCTTATAACTCGAAAACTATCAACTTTAGAGAAAAATAACAAGAGACCTTTTTTGTTAAGTATGACCCAAAAAACCTAAAAAAAAACGTTTTTCAGATTAAAAAAAATATTTTTGGAATTTGTTTAAAAAAAAAATTGTTTAAACAATTTCTGCCCAAGAATTTCGCCCGGCACCCTTCAGATTTGTTTAAAGGGGACATTTTTGAATCGGAATCGGTGAAGAAACCGAATCAGAAACATTTTCCTAACGGGAGCGGCCTCACAGCCTGGACTATTAGGTTTTTAAAGAAAATGAAATTTTATAATCAAATATAAGTGATACTTCAAGAAAATTTCTAAATTATAATCAACTTTGTAAAAACTTATGTATAGTTTATATTTTATATTAATGATTATAATATATTATAGTCTATATTGTACCACCGCTAATAACCTTCTATGGTTAATGCAGGTAATTCCCAATAATAATAAAAGAAATAAATTATAAATATTTATCTTTAATACAGATAATGAAAATGTTATCTATGAAAGTAGCCATTAATTACTTACATCATTTTAATATTTTTTAAATAAAATTCTTTCCTGCAATAAGCCATCCAAACTTGATATTAAAATGACACAACAGATATTATACTAATACGGCTTTTTAATTTGCATAATCTATATATTTCCAGAAGAAGATTTTGTTTCAAGTAGATGACATTTCAATTAACTTGCAGTTATCTTGTTTCCATTTAGATTAGCTGGTATAAGAGCTTGTAAATGAGCACAAAAATAGTTACTAATGTTACTGCATGACTAAAGAAGTAGTGATTTTTCATAAATATGCAAATTAATTTTAAAAATATGCAGAAATTGCTCAAAAAAATGCAAACGAAGTGTTCATGTTTATTTTTTTGTAAATCAATCTGTCAGATTGATGGAATCCAAATTACCTTAGTAAAAAATTGTACACAAAAAAGTTACAGTTCTTTGAAGTTACAAAATAAAAATTGTTATTTCGCATTATCTCCTAAAGTACTGGACATTTTATAATAAAAATGGACATGTACTTTCTTGTTCTGAAAGCATTTTTCATACAAAAGAAACAACAAAATCTAAGCGCACAGAAAATTTTTAAGGGGTGTGCAGCCATAAATCCCCCCAAACTTTTGAGTACGTTCAATCGAATTAATTTTGTGGTATCATTAGTTTAACACATTATTTTTAAAACTTTTTTTGCCTCTTATGACTTTTTCGAAAAACTAATTTCTACGGATACAATAATTACAAACAGTTCCATCAATAATAGTCAATAATTTGAAGCTATCATTTATTGTGTGAATACGATTAATATTAAAAGTTTTGATATTACAATGGCCTACACATTTCAGGAAATGGCAAATATGCATTTAACTTTGGGTAAGTTGGATCAGATTAGATTATGATTTTAATAAACTATTGGGAATATCGTAAGTGAATTTACATTATTTTGGGTACAACATTCATAGTTCACAGTCACAATAAACCTTGAGGAACATGAATAAAAAATTAAATATAACCAATCAAAATAAAATAGCTTATGGTTTTAATGGGAACAAAACATTTGTTTTAGAAAGTGTTTTAATGTTATAAAAAAATGGTCTTTATAATAAACGGGACAGGTTTAGTTGTTGCTACTCATATTAAATACTACAGTAATATTTAAAATGTACAATTTATTTAATTTTGAATTTATGCTCCTCATTTATTTGAATTTGTTTATATTACAGGTGATCAATCTGGTAACACAATATCTTGAATCCTTCTGTATTTGTTGTATCTGCTGTTAGCGTAGTCCATGTTTCTAAGGGTATTTTCAATTTCCTCTCTGTCACACTCGATAAACAAGCATTTTAATTGATCCATGTCAGTATTTCTTTTTCCATAAAGTCTAGCTCCAGAAAATTCGGGAATCCTTTTTCCGCATAAACCTCCCATGCAATCCGAAGCCTTTTTCCAAAACTACGTGCTACCAGCAAATCCATATTCTGAAAAGCTCTTTGGGATATTTTTCGCGATCGAAGTAAGTCTCTTGTTCTGTCTGGTAACATATAACTATCCTTTTTCTCTAGAGATTCCTGTGCATTTGTCAGAAGAATGTGCCAGATTACCATTATTGTACAGAATGACACCACATGGTGAAACACCATGCGACTTTTTAATGGACTTCTTAAAATTCTATGCTGCATACTTTAAAACGAACTGTTCACTCACCAAAACGTAAAACGTGACACAGACATTAACGAACTGACATATTAAAGAAATACTGACATGGATCAATTAAAATGCTTGTTTATCGAGTGTGACAGAGAGGAAATTGAAAATACCCTTAGAATCGTAAGTGAATGTCAAGGAAAAAGTGCAGCCGCCGCAAGGCGTTATGCAGTAAAATACCCCAGTCGAAATACACCCGATAGATGACTATTTCCGACCATTGATGGTCGTTTACGGGAAACGGGTACATTCGGCCCGCAAGTTGCTAGCAATAGTGGTCGTCCAATAATGGATGTAACTGATGAAAACATTTTAGAAATCATTGAAAAAGTCCTTGGCACAAGTACAAGTGTAATAGCTGTTCAACTAAATGTTCCTCAAGTAAGGGTTTGGAGGCGTTTGAAGGATCAGCTGCTTAAATCACTTAACAACGGTTCATGAGTTATTGGTTAAAGATTATCCTAAAAGGATCCGATTTTGAGATTGGTTGTTAATGGAAAACACTCGAAATGTTTATTTTATTAGAAATATTTTGTTTACCGACAAGGCTACTTTCAGTAGAAATGGAATAACAAACCATCATAACGAGCACATTTGGGCCGACGAAAATCCTCACGATAAAAAAACGACTCATTACTAGACTTCGGCAAATATGCAAATAAAAATGTAGAAAATATGCGCATAAATATGCACGTGTTTACCCGAAAATATGCAAATATTTTACAAAATATGCATACAAATAAATAAAAAAATCGTAAAATAGTAACAATTTTATTTAAAAAAAAAAAGTGTACATAACTAAATATTTCCTACTATTTATTAAGATTTATATTTATGTTAAGTAACTACATCATTTTTAAGTATGAATAAACTTATTTAGAATTATGGTAACAATAAATGACCAAGTGGTGTTCAAAATTTTCTAACAAAAACTTGTGGCTTCTGTCTCAGTACATATATTTATATATGGAAAAACTTCGTTCAACATCAACTGATGTAACGGGAGCATTTTTCAAACTAACCAAAACATTTGATTCTAAATTAATTGTTTCCGAAATATTTCCAGCTAGAACACTGACTACTTCAGAAAGAATATGGTAAGCTTTATTTTTTTCCATAGTAGCTTCAAATTTTTTTAAAATATCTTTTCCAATATTACCTCTAACGTTCCGACAACATGACGCAAATTCTTTTAATAATGCTGTACTTTCGAACAATGACAGTTTTGGTGATTCTAACTGAGTAATTGTTTTTTTGAACAAAACTAAAATTTGATTTTATAAATGAAAGTTCTTGTTGAAGCAAGTTACTCTGAAAAGTTTGTTTAGAATCCAAAAGAGATTGGGAACTTTCATCTGTTAACGTATCAATTATGTTCTTTATTTTAACAAAATGATCTGCATAAAAATTAGCTGCTTCTAACCATGTTCCCCATCGCGTTAAAATAGGTTGTGGTGGAAGAGGAATGTTAGGTAGCATTTCTTTATAAAGTTGAATTCTTATAGGAGATTTAAGAAATACTTTTTTGACACTGGATATCATGGTATTTACAAGAGGAAACATTTTTCGTATTTCCTCTGCAACTCTGTTTAATCCATGCGCTACACAAGTAACATGTATTAAATCTGGGAAAAATATTTTTAAATTTTGTCCTGCTTTTCGCCATATAAGGAGCAGCATCCGATAAAATAAGCAGTAATTTATTAGAAGGAATAGTTGTCGGAAGAAAAAAAGTTGCTAGTGTTTCTTGCATAAAACGCGAAATTGTAAAAGCATTTGTTTTCTCAAGTTGCTGGCATGAAATAAGATGAGATTTTGGTAAGGTATCTTCTTTAAGAACACCAATCAATAAATGAGCAATATACTTTTCTGAGTAATCAGTGGTTTCGTCTACAGATATGTAAAAATAATTATCTGCAATTTTTTCCGTAATATTAATTAAGACCGACGAGTATAGCCCGTTCACATTATTTTTTCTTAGAGACCGATCACTTGGAACATTAAGTTTGCAATATTTTTTTAGAAACGAACTAAAATTTACATTTGCTAATTTTGAAAGCGGTATGTTTGCAGACACTAATGCGCGACACAAGTCTTCATTAAAAGTTTTTTGCTCATCTAATTTTTTTGAAGTAGATTGGAAACATTTAGCCATTGAAGTTTGATGTTTTCCTCCTATTTTTCTTTTTTTTTGCAATGTGTGAAGCAGTTTCTCACATGTTGGTCTATCTGAAATTTCTTCTCACATGCTATCTATAAATAAAAATAAAAACCTTTATTTTAACCCAACCTTTAAAATATAAAAATATACAAGGTGTTTTTGGTTAATCAAATAACTGGTTTGGAAAAAAAAACACTCGCTAAGTGTTTTAAATGCAGTATTAATCCACAAATTAGTTTTTGTTACTAACCATTAGTACATCATATAACTTATTTTAAAATTCAACAAAAGTTTTTTTTTTGTTAATTCAAGTACAATAAAAATAATTGTGTTTTAGAATAGCTGACTTCATAAAAAAAAGTAAAGGTGAAAAATTTTTCTAAATACACACCATTGTATTGTATCATGGACAATTTTTTCTCACTAAAGGAAGCTATTTTTCATTTAAAAACAACCTACGAGTACTAAATTTCAAGTAAATACGTTTATTGGTTCTAAAGTTATTGTTTTTATCAACTAAAAGAATTTAATTTTTTTAATTTTAACACCCTGTATCTCGAAAAGTAAATAAGTTTGACCCCTCATTAACTATATCGTTTTGTTCAATTTTTCGAGAAGTATCTACAGTTAAACGTTGTAAGTGTCATTTGGAAACACCCTGTATGTATGAAATATTAGATAGTTAATAGAAAATATTAGATACTTACAATTTTGCCACAGACTGAACAGTAGATTTTTTCCCATATCCATAGACAGCTCTTTATAAGGATTAATCCAAGTTGAAGCACTGGTTGTTTTAGGCATTATAAAATCACAATCTTCCTTTTTGTTACGCACAACGAGTGTTTACGCTTTCAATATCAAAACAAAAATTATTTACAAATCTGAGCATCAAATTAGAAATGTTTAAGTACCTAATTCAATAAACTGGGAGATTTTGGAAAATCCCTAAATTAGGAACAAAAGTATTAGCCGTTTACCTTCTGTTAAGATACAATAAATTGTAGATAGATTTGGGGATTAGATCATAAAATGCAAATGAGCGAACCCTTAGCGATTATCCAATAACTGAATGCCTCAGTGACCGAGACTTTCTAAGAATGTTGAGGGCTACTTAAATTGATCTTCTTTGAAATTGTAAATGTTTTGTACCTGTAGAGATTACGTACTTAGATCATTTCTTGATTAAAATGACTACAAAATTTTATACAAGAATTGAAATAAATTGGTATGTTTAAAAATTTTCAAATACAGTATAAAAAATCTGAACTTTTATGCACTTTATGTAAACTTTTATACAAATATGCCAAAATATGAAATATTTGCATAAAATATGCACAATATGCAAAATATGCACTATGCATATTTGCCGAAGTCTACTCATTACCAAAGGACTTTCAAAGTTAATGTAAGGAATTGTGGATAACAATCTAATAGGCCCAGTATTTCTTCCCAACAATTTAAATCATGATAATTATTTTCAGTTCTTGGCAAACGATTTACAAGAGTATTTGGAAGAAGTAAATATTGCAATAAGTCAAAATATGTGGTTTCTACAAGATGGCGCTCCACCGCATTATAGTAATAAAGTCCGGGAATACCTTTGCAGGCAGTATCCTGGTCGATGGATTGGAAGAGGTCGTGACGCACCTATTTCTTGGTCACTCAGAAGTCCAGGTCTTAACCCCATGGACCTTTACTTTTGTGGGTTTATGAAAGATAAAATGTATTCTGTAACAATAGAGGACGAACAACAATTGAGGGATAGAATAATTGAAGCTGCAAATAAATTTTGTCAGAAAAATATGATTTTTTAGCGCATTCGGTATTCCTTATTAAAACGATACCGAATGTTTATTAAAGAAAATGCTGGTCATATTGAACATTTATTGTAATATCATATTTATAGAGGTTATAGACATTTTTTGTACTTGTTAATTCATTTAAGCCATTTATTTATTGGCACGTAATTTTTTAAGGTTAATGAAAAGGGCCGTAACTCAATAAACAAACTATTGATGCCACAAAATTCATTTGATTTGAACGTACTCAAAAGTTTGGGGGGATTTAGGGCTGCACACTCCACTTACAATTGTTCTGTGTCCTTAGATTTTGTTGTTTCTTTTTTATAAAAAATGCTTTCAGAACAGGAGAGTAACGTGTCCATTTTGAACGGCATTTGGGGTGCAGTTTTTAGACTCCCTTGCCGATTCATTCATCAAGCTGTTTGCTTCGCAAGTTTTAGGGGGCACGGTGGCTTATATTTGAATTTGATTTCGCCAGGTAGAAATCGTATGATTTCTCTTTTTGTTTTAAGATGGCGTAGTTACGTCCGTAAATAGTTATTTTTAATAACTATAATCTACGACGGGAAAATATTTTGGTTTGATATGGAGTAGTAACTATACCGTACTGAGGAGATCTAAAGAGATCGAAATACGTATATGCGGCTTGTTGCTGCTCTGTATCAAATCAAAATCTAATACCGTCATTATGTTTTGTTTATTTACTTCATTTGGAGTACCAGAAATCGAATTCACTACGAATATAGGCCATGACCAACGGCATTTAGGGTGCAATTTTTAGACTCCCTTGCTTATTCATTCATTAAGCTGTTTTCTTCGCAAGTTTTAGGGGGCATGGTGGCTTATATTTGAATTTGATTTCGCTAGGTAGAAATCGTATGATTTTTCTTTTTGTTCTTAGATGGCGTAGTTACGTCCGTAAATAGTTATTTTCAATAACTATAATCTACGAAGGGAAAATATTTTGGTTTGATATGGAGTAGTAACTATACCGTACTGAGGAGATCTAAAGAGATCGAAATACGTATATGCGGCTTGTTGCTGCTCTGTATCAAATCAAAATCTAATACCGTCATTTTGTTTTGTTTATTTACTTCATTTGGAGTATCAGTAAATCGAATTCACTACGAATATAGGCCATGATGAACAGCATTTGGAGTGCAATTTTTAGACTCCCTTGTCAATTCATTTATTAAGCTATTTGCTTCGCAAGTTTTAGGGGGCACGGTGGCTTATATTTGAATTCGATTTCGCCAGGTAGAAATCGTATGATTTCTCTTTTTGTGTCCATTTGTATTACAAAATGTCAAGTATGTAGTTGAGGAGATAATCCAAAAAAACAATTATTATTTTGTAACTACAAAGGGCTGTAACTTTTTTTGTGTATATTTTTGTAATAAGGTAAGTTGGATTCAATCAATTTATTTTTGTCCCCGGAATGCGTGATTTAATTTATAACATACCTTTTTGAAACACCCTGTATGCATATTTTGATATATTTGCATTACATGAAATACAATATATATCTTGTTTAAAACTACTAGGTAATTAATTATTTTTGAACTTCTTTACCATTATTAAATAAGATAATAACTTGTTTGATGTTTTTAAACAGTTTTTAGTTTAAAAAAATACACAAGCAAACAAGAAAAAGATTTATAAAACTTTTCTTGCAAACTTATGTGAATCTTATGTATTTTTTGGCGCTAAAAAACAATCAGAAATTAGGCATTACGTATCACCCACAGTTTTTTCACAACAAGACCCTGGATTATTCTGCATTAAAATAATCTGAATTAAATTAAAATAATACAATATTAGAATAATATTTTATCTAATTTTATCTAATTCCTACCTTGTAATAGTATGGGTCTGTACATTTATTTCAGGAGTCTATACTTTTGAATTTTCTTTTTTTTTCTGTAAAACTTCTTAATTGGCTTTTTCTCCTGCGAGGCATTCCATTGTTCCCGATAAAGTGACCATCATGTTGATGTACCAACGTCCCTGCCATCGTTTCTTCATCACCTTGATATCCTGGTGGAATCATTCGCCGTGTGCTTCTCTGACATCACCCAGTTTGTCAGGAAAAAAGTCCAGATGGTAATGCAAAAAGTGGATTTTGAGTCTCATTATACATTTCAAATCTTTAAACTTATCTAATAAATTAGCTACTATAAACTCATAGCTAGGCTCGTTCACATTACCTAAAAACTTAGTAACAACTTTTATGAATACAATCCAAGCTTTTTTTTTCTTAGTAGTCATCTTGGTTTCAATCGTAGAGTTGAACATCATCTTACAAATATCCGGTCCAACAAAAACACCTTTTTTTTAATTTGTCTTCTGATAGATGGGGAAACTTTCCACTCAGGTACTTGAAACATTCTCCATCTTTAGGCAGGGCAATGACAAACTGTTTCATTAAACCTAACTTAATGTGTAGAGGTGAAAGTAGGATCTTTTTTGGAAATACCAAAGTTTTGTACAAAGGATTCTTCTCACCTTTTAAATAAACTCATTTTTGGTACTACTTGTCCTTTGCAATTTACTGACAACCAAAATTTTCATCATAATGAGGTCCGACAACTGACACCGACATTGACACACAACCATTAATCAATGGAGATAATCTGATACCCAAAAAATATATTTTTTTGCGTTACGTTCGAGCCAGTTTATTTTTAAATGAATTTAAAAATTTTAAAAGCGTTAAAAAGTTTAAATTTCACTCCAAAACTTTTGTAAGAAAAATACCATGTTGCAGGCAAGAAAAACCTTTAAATTGAAAACAAGACGTTGCTACGCTGAGTAGAACCGAAGATATCGTCAAAAAATAACAGAGCACCATTTTTTTGGAGGACTTTTTGATGTAGTAACTATAATCTATTTTTTGAAATATCGCTGGGAATATTTTTCACTATTTTAACCGGCTATATCCTTTGATTAAAGGGAATGTCTTTTTAATTAACTAATTTAAACTATTTTAAGTTTATTGATCATTTGAAGTGGAGTTTTCACGCATCATCATCTTTTAGGAGTTTAGTTTTAAATGATTTGTTTGCTGCAATGATCCAAAATAATTCGTAGTTAAATAAAAATATGTAGCTATGAATTAGAAAAAATAATGTACATCAGTATGCTTTAGTATATCTTGTGCAAATTTTTATATTTCTCGAATTTGAAAATTTATCGTATGGAAATTATTCATCATTTATGTCATTCATCATATCTAAACACTGAGGACCCAACGCGAAAATTGTAAAATTATATGATATACTACGAAAAGTTCCCTTTTAGTGTCTTGATATATTCATGAAAAACAGATAAAAAGTGGATGCAATACATAAATTCACAGAGGGGAAGCATCAATCATAACTGGAACAACCGAAAACCTAGATTAACGTTTATGTGTTTTCTGTTCTCCAGAACCGAGGTTCTAAAATATTGTACACAATATACGAGTTCCTATCAGGCGAAATGTAATAAATCTGTTTTAAATTTGGCACACTTGCGCCACTGATGCCAATTTACGTATTTGATAAAAGCTTTTTGTTTCTTTTTATTTAAACAATACTGACAACTATGGGAATTATAAATACAGAGTGGCTCAAAAGTCTGGAAACGGCCATTACTTCGTAAATTGCTAGTTATAATTGAACAAAATTTAAGGTACACCTATTTTGGGATACGGAGATTACATATTTGATATTTGCAATGTTGCCAGATTTTGCGTTTCTCTTTTATTATTACTAACTTTGCTTTTTTAAATGTATCACCCTGTATATTTAGTCATTATTAGAATCTCCTATTCAATACGAGTTCAACTATATGTAACACTTATGATTCTATGTAGTCTGAAAGGTCTTAAATACATAAAACACAAGTCTGGCAACGCCTAATTATTTCAATAAATTTTTAATACTAAATAATTTCAACTACATGAAAACGTAACAATTGATAGATTAAAACATTTTTTAACAATAGTTACGTTATTAAGTGTTCAAAATGTGCTCAATTTATGAGTTGACAGTACCCTAATCGATGGTAGAATGAGTCTTTCACATTTCTCCATGATGGTCTATAAACAATTCGAGATTCATTGATAATTCGTTGCCTTAGCGCTGCAAGACTTACTGGTTAAGTTTTGTAAACTGAACTTTTCATGTATCTTAATAAAAATAATCTTTGTGATTGAAATCGGGTGAACGTGAAGGCCATTCAATTCTACCTTTTCTACCAATTTATCGTCCGGGAAATATCTCACCTAAATAACGCCGAACATTTACACCAACTATCTGACGTTAAATTTCTTTCGATAAAAAATGGCCCAATTGACTGAGTACCTACTATAACTGACGATACATTTAATTTTTGTGGTCTTTGAGTATGGTTTTTACGCATTCAGTGTAAATTTCACACGAGTTCAGCTATTTAATACAAGTTCAACCATATGTTCACTTGATTTTATGTAGTCTGAAAGATCTTAAATACATAAAACAGTGCAAAATATGTAGATTTTAATAAATTTAAATATTTAAATGGAGAATGCTGTAATTTTGACATTTGTTAACCATTTAAATTATGAACTAAAATTCACAGTAGTTGTGGTTTAAAAAGTTCTGCAATTTAAATTGCTTCTTTAAAATGCCGTTCTCTAAACCGTTCTTCTATTCATAAGACGACGGTACAAAAAACTGTAAGGCGATTTAAGGAATCTGGAGAAGTAAAAGATAGATACCGATCAGGTTGACCGAAACGAGTTATCAATGACAACAAAACTTCAGATATAAGCAAAGTTTTGTTGAAGATCCACATACATCCCCAGGCAGGCTTGCACAAGTACATGATGTAGGTCATTCTTTAGTCTTACGTTTATTACGTAAAAATAAATTTAAATCATACAAAATTAACTTATTGCAAGAATTAAATGAAGATGACTTTGGTCGTAGATTAGAGTTTACTTAGGTAATGATGTATAAAATTGAAAATTATTAAAATTAAAACAGAATATGTTTTACCGATGAAGCAACTTTTACACTGTGTAGAAGTGTAAATCGACACAATTTAAGGTACTGATGTGACGTAAATTCACACTGAAGACTGAATGCGTGAAAACCATACTCAAAGACCACAAAAAATAAATGTATGGTCAGATATAGTAGTTACTTATTCAGCTGGGTGATTTTTTGTCGAAAGAAATTTAACGTCAGATAGTTGGTGTAAATGTTCGGCGATATTTAGATGAGATATTTCCTGGACGATAAATTGGTAGACAAGGTAGAATTGAATGGCCTCCACGTTCACCCGATTTCAATCCTAAAAATTATTTTTATTAGGGATACTTGAAAAATTCAGTTTACAAAACTTAACCAGCAGGTCTTGCAGAGCTAAGGCAACGAATTATCAATGAATCTCGAATAATTTCTAGACAATCATGGAGAAATGTGGTAGACGCCTTCTACCATCGATTAGGGTGCTGTCAACTCACAAATTGAGCACATTTTGAACACTTAATAACGTAACTACTTTGTAAAAAAATGTTCTAAACTATGAATTGTTACGTTTTAATGTATTTGAAAATAGTTAGTATTAAAAAATGTATTGAAACAATTTAGGCGTTGTCAGACTTCTGTTTTATGTATTTAAGACCTTCCAGACTACATAAAATCATAAGTGTTACATATGGTTGAACTCATATTTATTAGGAGATTCCAATAATGACTGAATATACAGGGTGATGCATTTGAAAAAACAAAGTTACTAGTAATATAAGAGAAACTGAAAATCTGGCAACATAGCAAATACCAAATATGGAATCTCCGTATCCCAAAATAGGCGTATTTGAAATTTTGTATAATTATGTCTAGTAATTTACGAGATAATTAGCCATTTCCAGACTTTTGGGCCACTCTGTATATATATATATATATATATATATATATATATATATATATATATATATATATATATATGTGTGTGTGTGTGTGTGTGTGTGTGTGTGTGTGTGTGTCTGTAAGTGTGTAGTTTAACTCTCGAAACTCTGCTGGTAAAAGTAAAATAGCTTTATATAATTAATAAATTTAATAGAGTGTTCTATCTTTTTTATTTGTGACTGCTAGCAATCTTTTTCAAATATATAACTAATAAGTTCTTTGGGTTAATCCACCTAACGCATAAGACGCCATTTCCGTGATCGTTTTCCATTTATTTTTCCTTCCACAATAAGTTTTTCCAAGCAATCTCGTCTTGATATTTATCTTAGGTGTGATTGATTTATTTTCCTTTAAAGGTTTGTGTTACGAGTGTTGCTATTTAAGTTTTGAGTCAGACAACAAAAACAAATATTTATCATCGAAATAAGATTTAATATATTTTAAAATATCTTCTCTGTGTATATCAATCAATAAAGTTTTTCGTGCGTCTTAACCAATTTTCCAATCGCTTTTTCACTTCTAAGTAGGTGATGCGAAAGAACGTAAACCTCGAAATTTATATTTGATAAATTAAGATAAAAAAGCGTTGTATGTGTCAAATCAGGGATTATTGGAGAATCATTCGTCGACTTAATTTTGTGAGTATACTAGAATATCAGTACAATCGCAATGTTACTAAGCTACATTACGTAGTGAACACTTAAAAGGGCACTGACCACAAAAGAAGATTCAGTAGAAAAAAGGTATTATACTTATAATTACAATTATAATTGTGAAAAAAGGTATAATTCCAGAACCAACATTTTAAAATCATTTGAGATGTAAAAATTCAAAAATAGAGTGGATGAGCCTTCAAAAGAAGAATTAGTATTAGGTAACTTTTTGCCATATACATTGGAAGTTAAGTTCAATATTATAGTTTAGAATATTGTAACAACTATTTACTAATAAACTGGGAATAAGCCACAATTAAAGATAAAAATACGTTTATTGACGTTTCAATTTCCACTTCGGAAATCGTTCTCAAAATACAAACAGTAAATTAAACAAATTTTGTTTTTTGTTACATAGTGAAAAATTCTTCTAATAATTTAATTTTATCTGACTCATTTGTATTGACAATTCAGACATACATTATGCATTTTAAAGTAGACGACTTTAAAATGATATTGCCAATATTGTTGAGTTGCGCTCCTGGGACGACTTTACTTATAAGATAGTTCATTCTATTACATGAAATCAACTTTAACTTGAGAATATCCGTCAGAAAAAAATCATAGCATGTAATTCGTCTTTAAAAAGACAAACACATGACATGATGACAGTAAAATTCTCCTGTTAGTGATTCCATAGTAAATTATGAGGGAAAACCAGGAAAAAACCTCATGATACTATCCCGACATTGTAAGTATTTGTTCGTGAATTTAGTTTACCTTCAACAAACATCAAAATTCTGATTTTATATGTTACGTTATTTAAAAAACATAAATGATGTATCTTCTATATGTTACTGACTTACTAATACTGGTATTTTCCTATTAATAACTTCCTCTTTCAATATTGGTAACCAGATCCTACTACATTCTGCCGAGGAATTTGCGACACAATTGGCCTCATTTAGCATAATTAGAGCCGCTTCTTTGATTTTTCTTTTTTTACTATCCTTATTATTTTATTATCTTCTAATAATTTAATTTTAGATAAAATTAAATTATTAGAAGAATTTTTCACTATGTAACAAAAAACAAAATTTGTTTAATTTACTGTTTGTATTTTGAGAACGATTTCCGAAGTGGAAATTGAAACGTATTTTTATCTTTAATTGTGGCTTATTCCCAGTTTATTAGTAATTAATTTACAATGCCACAAGAAAATAGCTTCAGAACAATATTGTAACAACTGTTTAAGAGTCATCAAAACCGCCAACAAGTAAGCAAGTTAAATTCTAATATTAAGTTAAATTAATGTTTTTGCAACAGTCAAAAAAACGCGTTTTGTGAATAATTAAACATTCTCTGTGAAAATAGACAAGTATTCTATGACCCCAATTAATATTATTATTGCATACAAAACATTAATATCCACATCATGGTATTCTGGTCTACATCACCTCAACCTAGTTCTATACCAAAACCACAATTTCTATAATCTAAAAGTTACTCTTCTGTAACCAAACAACTAACTGCTACTGTTTATCCATCAAGAAATCAAGCAATCGTATTTGATGCAATTGACAACACCAAAATTGAACATTACCTTCACAGTTTAAGGCTAATAATTCGACCAATCAATATTATATTCTGTTCAAGGCTTTCCAACAAAAGAATATGCATTTATTTAACAAATAAAAAATTACTAGATTACCAACCACGGAAAAATCAAAATGAAACAACAACTCTTACAAGCAAGAGAATCCTATTAAAAATAGTAGCAATCGGGTGCCTAAGAAAGGAACTAGTGCCATCCAACAGAAGCAAACGCAACTGAATGAACACATTGACCAACATGAAACATCAAGTAAAAAACTCATAGCTAACCAAATAGAAGCAGATCCAGTGTCTTGCCCAAGTACTTTCGATCACAAGATCATCTTCAGGGGTATCTGAAATAAGCCAAGAAACGTTTTTTTAAAAAAGGAAAATTAATTCACTTGGATAAAAACTTCAAGTTTATAGTTGAAAAAAGTTTTTTTATGTGATTAACGTTTATAGACTTACTTCGTCAGTTGTGGCCTATCCAGCAGTAACAGAATGTCATAAATGTAAATTGGGACATAACAAATACACCAAACAAAGACAAACAAACACTTTAAAATTTAAAACTGGAGAAGCTACATTTTATATAGAAGCCGGAGACAGAATGGCTCCCAGCCTGGCGGAGGCGGAAATATTGAGATGACATGTGACAAATGACAGCTTGTGAAGGGCAGTTACAATAGATAAGTGATCTGCGCCTTTCAAGATTCTATAAAACTAAGTATTGACCAAAGGTCCAACTGACACCACTATAGGAAATCAACTGAAGAAATATAAAATTATATCTAATATTTTTATGTAGATTGAATAATCCAGATCTCACACTCAAACCTGTCTATAATAATTAGGATGTTAGTTTGAGAGCAATTGAAGTTGACATAAAGTATGAATGTAAGAAATAGACTAAACAATATATTAGACAGTGGATAGTTGACTACAATAAAATGGTCCACTAAGCGCTATCAGTACTGTAAAAAGAAAATCTGAATATTCAGTTGAATTGCTAAAAATTAAAATCAAAATTAAAAGCAAAATATATAAATGGGTTGTAATCCAAGTAGTTCAGTTGAATCCACAGTCAATGGAAGAACTTTCAAATTAATATGTAAATACTCAGTGCATGAAGTCTAAACAGTCGAGCTGGGCCCTCTACGAGGTGGAGCTGTAATAAAGTTTTTAAATATAGGATTAAATTTAGTACAATTTAAATTAATTTGAGTATTAAGACAGTGAGAGTTTTCATTTGTTTCCTTGTAATCTCCAAATCTTCCAATAAATCCAACTCAAGATAATTTTTCTTTCTACTGATGTCATGTAAGATGGATGAACCAGAATTGATGTTAAAATTGTGGTTGCTGGATACTAAGTGTTGACCAAAACTTGAAGAGTTTGGTCTTTTCAAATGTTCAGAGACTCTAGTGGATAACTTTCTGATGGTTCTACCTACATAAGAGGCATCACAATCATCACATTTTAATTTGTAAATACCACTTCTATCAAGTGTATTCATCCTATCTTTGGTATTGATTAAGAAGGAGCCTAAAGTGTTATGTGATTTAAACGAGATTTTGATGTTATCAATTGTAGAAGTAAAAAGTTTAGATATTTTATTGGAAATGCTGCTAATATAAGTGAAGGAGAAATATCTGATGTTATCTGAAACATTAGGTTGAAAAGACTGTGATGAATATGCAAGCTTTTCTGAAATTTTTAGTTTAGCTCTATTTAGAAGTTTGTATATAATGTTAGGATCATAGCCATTATTGACAGCAATCTGCTTAAGAGTATTGAGTTCTGTATTAAAATTATCATCAGAAAGAGGAAATTTAAGTAATCGATGAATGTAACTGTTGAAAGCAGCAATTTTATGCTGAGTTGGGTGGTTAGACGTTCCATGTATAGCGTGATCTGTTTGGGTGGGTTTTTCTATAAATGTTGTACTCTAAAGAATCTTTGTTACGGGATATAGTCATATCCAAGAAGTTCAACTTATTGTCAGATTCTGGTTCCAGAGTAAAAGAGATGTTAGGATGGAGGTAATTGAGATCATCCAGAATCTGTAGAGCACCATCTTGGGTTCCCTTAATGAGAGCTATACAATCATCCACATATCTTGACCAAAAAACTATTTTGTTGTTGTTGTTAACAAACTTCTATTCTAAGCTGTCTAAGAAAATGTCAGCTAGAAAAGGTGATAATGGAGATCCCATTGCTAAACCTGTTGGTTGCTTATATATCTTTTGGTTAAATTGAAAGAAGTCCTGATCAAGACAGAATTTAAGCATAGTTGATATAGCATCTTTATCCTTTGCAGATATGTTGCAATTATCTAGAAGTTTGTGTACTAAAGGTGAAGTTTCATCTCTTGGTACAGAAGTAAACAAATTGGAAACATCAAAAGAAACTAAATAAAAACCCTCTTCTCTCCTAATGTTATTTAAACGTTCTATTAGATCTAAAGAATTTTTGATGGAGAACTTAGGTTTAAAATTAGTGATAGACTGAATTGTGTTGTAGATGAACTCTGATAAAATAGAAAATGGAGTGTTACAAAAACTTACTACAGGCCTTATGGGACAATTGTGTTTATGGATTTTAGGAAGTCCATATAACCCAGGTGTTATAGGATTAGATACAGTTAACTTTCTGTTGTTATATTTAGTAATAGTGTCATTAAACAATTTAACCATTGCTTTTGTTTTATTAATAAAGGTGTTAAGTGGATTTTTATCCAAAACTACAAAACTGTTATCTGAAAGAAAAGATTCTACTTTCTCAATGTATTGAATTTGTTCTAAGATTACAACACAATTTCCCTTATCAGCCTTGCTGAGTACAAGAGAATCTCTATCAATTTTATGTTTAATTAATTTTAGCAAATCCTTTTGTTTTTTAAAATTATGATGATCTCTATGAAAATTGCGTTTGTACCTACATTGTTGTTGTTGAAGTAAGCTAATGCAAGAGTTTCTCAAATATTGTTTTATATCAGCATTTTTAGTCATACCTTCTATAAGAGTATCCAACTCCACTGCAAATTCTCCAAGCACTGAGTTATTTAACCTAAAATTCTGACAAGAAAACTTAAGGCCTAATCCTAAAAAATACAATTCGTCCTCTGAAAAGTTAGTGTTGCTTAAATTTAAGACTCTAGGATGGAATTGGTGATCTGAAAACTTATTCATGAGTGTTGAGGTGCTTCTCTGTTGTTTTTGCAAAATCAAACGGTTTAATTTGTTGGTAAGACTTCTCTTCTTGGTAGATTTTAAGCGAGCGACCTCATCTTCTATGTTGTTGAAGAAGTCGTTGACAAGAAACGACTATTTTTAAATTGCCAAAATTATCAAAAATCAAAAAAAAAATTAATGAATTAGACCAAGAAAAGAAACAAAAGAAAGACGCTAGAGGTTCTGAAACCAAGAGAAAAATTATTTAGCGACAAAAATTCCAGTTATCCCTTAAGCTATGAAGAATTTATAGATTTATTCGAAAAGTGTACAGGATCTTCAGATCCACTAAGCATTACCATGATATATACCAATGAAATTGCTGAGGTCATAGATCAACTGACAAAAATTTACCCTAACTTAAATGACCTAAAAAATTAAAAGTAGATGCACCCGAATAAGAAATAAAATTCTTCTATAAACTGATACAAACTTCGATATTGAGGCAGACAGCGACATCTGTACGGACATTTATTAATACAATAATACCATTCACTAGTTTAATTAAATGGAATCTAAATAAGTATTACACCAATTAAGAAATGTGGCAAATACTAATCCCAACATACAGACCAATGATTCTATGTTTACAATAAACTAATTTTAAAAACAACGCTGCACATAAACTAAAAACCTTATTTTTTTCTTTAAAAATCGGCACCATTTATGTAAATTATGTTCAGTCTAAATCAAATCATTTTTAATAATTTATTAACAAAATTTTTATTACTCAAAGCTATAAAGACAAACAAGTACCCTTTATGTTGTCAGTGCTTCTTGCGTACTTCATAGTTATTATGGCAGAGAATGTGAATTGAATAATTAAAAATCTTGTAGGTATATTTCAAGTAAAAATTACCTTAGGGTAAATCAGGGCTCACTAGACACAGGTTTTATTGAGACAGGGAACCAATATGTAATCGAGTTCTCAAGAGTTGAGATTTGTACAATTAAAAAAGAAATCATTTAACAAAACCCTTGGCCATACTCCATACGAGGCTATGTTTCACATTCACCTTGTCAGTGGCTTCTAAATATAACTACACAGTCAAACCTTTATGCTCAACAAAATCATAATAATCTCGACCTAACTGATGATGAACTAAAAGCATCTCTAGGGGTTCTTATAATCATGAAATTTCATAAGCTACCTAGTTTGAGACAATATTGGTCAAGAGATATCAACATGCACGTACCAAAAGTTTCGCAAATGTTTACGCAAAAACAATTCTTAAAAATTCTTTATTTTCTCCATCTAAACAATTACGAAAATACGGAAAGAAATCAAAATAGCCCCAATTTTGACAAACTGTTTAAAGTAAGGCTATTGATAACAAAACTGCAGCAACACTTGAACATCACAACATGCTGAATATGGTAAAGGAACTAAAGCGGTATTAGACATTAGCGAGAGGCGGAAACTACTGCATTTATTTCAATTATTTTTGTCTCTGAATCTATAATTTGTTCTGCTGTGGAACTTTTAGAATAAAGCTTACAGGCTTTTCAGCACAAATGAGAAAGTAAAAAACAATGAAAATGGAAAACACGACCATTTCATGTGCAGTAATGTGTCTGTTAGTAAATAGAAAGATGAAAAACTGCCGTTTTGCGAAGAAAAGGGGATGGTGAACAAAAAAGTGTCAATTGTTCAAAAGCCATAAGTGATTACAATCACTATATGGGTTGGAGTCCATCTATTGGATCAACTTCATGCTTTTTATCTAATTTCATGGAAATTCCGAAGATGGTATCTGAAGATTATTTACTATTGAATTGATGCAGCAGTGGTAAATTCATATATAACTTATTAGACTACAATTAAAATGAGGTTTATTAAATCGAAACTAAACAGTTACCTGTATTTTAGAAGTGTATTGGCTAACGAGCTCATACATGATTTTAATAACAGAAAGAGAAAAGGACCTAAGGTAACAACAGGAAGAAATAAACTGAAGAAAATAGAAGCAACACATAATGCTGTTAGCTTTTAAATCACGGTGAGATTAAGTGATGTTGGCAATCATACCCCAGAAAAAGGAACATCAAGACGTTTTGCTGTCTGTTCAACGACCGCGAAACGAAAACGTTTAAGTATTAAATGCTTAAATTGCCAAGTTGCATTATGTTTTCAATGTTTTCCAATGATTTTTTCTGTAGTTGATTGTGGAACCACAACTACATGTAAACAGTAAAACACCTAATCAGGCTGTGGTCAAAATTTCGACCACCTAAAAAACCAATAAGGAGTGAAAATAAAATGAAAAGACGAATGAAAGTGCAATAATCGACGTACATGGGGGTCTTCAGTACGATGCAGCTAAGAGAAGAAGCATGTTTACTTGGGAATGGATTAATACAGGAGCAATGCTACCAATTTGTAGCATTAGAGTTAGACGACCCTGATGGTTTCCAGGGCATCAACTAACACTAACTACAGAGGAAGCTACAGCTATCTGGGGAAAGGAATTCCAAACGTTGAAACGTTTAAAACTAATAGAAAAGGAGTTAACCCAAGTTAACATGATCCTTTTCCAACTTGGCTGCACCCTACTAAACACGACCAATAGTCAGAAATACATCTATACGGTTGTCTTCCATCTATATACCTTTCTTGGTTTTCTGTTTTGCGAGACATGCCATTACATTTTAGTTATACTTGTAAAATTATGTTATAGTTATATTCTAGACTAGATATACGGTGTTAATTTTAAAGTGATGGTGAAGGGTTAAAATAGACACTTTGTCAATTTTAGATTTTTGGTTAAAATGGGACTTTCTAAATTATGAAAATCAATAGATTTAAGAATAGTTTGTAAATATTAGGTCGCATTGAAATATATGTACCTGCTGTTTTTAGGGATTGATTTCTGTTATCGATTATTGATTCATTCATATGATTGAATTATTGATATTTAGAAGCATTCATTAGCGCGGTGAATGATAAAAAAGTAAAATTCTTCTACGATCCTATATATGCTGCACTCCAAGAATAGTAAATTATTTTACTTACAGATACTGCAACTACAGCTTTCAACACTTTATTTGCACTACTTTTTGCCACAATAATTTTTCTTTCACCAGTTTAAAAAAAACAAACTATCGGCACCCTCTTTTCGACTTTGTCTTCACTCGCGTTAAGTCCAACAGCAGATAATCTTCCTTGCTTTTTCAATCTCATTGCGGTCTGTCTATCCCTTCCATAATTTCTTGTAACCAATCAAAACATTCTCTTTGTATTTGACCAAATTCTATATATAGGAATATATAAGAAGTAACACTACTTTCTGAACACACTTTAATTAATCTTTAGCATGAAATAAATCAACATTTCTTTCTTACTAAATTTGAGTGAAATATCATGTAAGAACAGCTGTCATCTCATTAATCGCAGAAATCAAACACAGATATTCTGACTTTTGCATGACTTAATTAACACAAGGAGCTAGATTTAACTCAACCCTCCGTTAATAATTACTGGGAAGTAATACACGGCAATAAATGTATCTCATATCATTGTAAATCTGACAGGTGAGAACCGGTAACTTCAGTAACTCAGTTGTTTGGAAATATTGGAGATGCGAGTGGAAGAGAATGGAAAGACAAGATAATGTTATACTCTCGTGGTAGAAGCAGGAGTATTAACATATTTCCAAGAGCTAAAATATAATCAAATAAAAAATAATTTATAAAATATTTCATTGCCTTACAAATCTAAAGGTACTAGGTAGTTGATATTTCTCTCTAGAGCAGCAATTAAATATTATTATTATATAACAACGAAGGGCAGAGGAGCGAGCTCCTATTATGCCCAAAAAGCAAAAAAATATCCTTATTAAACTTATACCAATTATAAAGTTAAGTAAAGTTAAACGATTAACTATATCATACAAAAATTGAATTGTAAAACAATAAATAAGGTAACATTAGTTGCCGACATGGTATCTTGATCCAAATTGTTATTGTCCAGATATTAAAGATTCTATTTGGCAAGAAGTTTTCTCTGGACCTTGCAGTAGTTTGTTCACTCTTTAATTTGTAACGATTAATGTCCTCTTAACCTTTCGTCTTCATTCAAAGTGACCATGGTGTTTAGGTTCCCAAAATTATGTTTTAAAATACGAAAGGACATAATTAGGTCACCTCGAAGACGTCACTGCTCGAATGTCGTAAGATGAGCCATGGATTTTATCTTCATAGTTAGATCTTACACGGCCGTATACCAGTCTTGTGGCTTTACGCTGAATATTTTTAAGTAAGATTTTATCGCGACTTATTTTTGCCGATATGTAAAACAACGCATTTTTCAATCTTAAGGGGAAGTAACCATTTTTAGTACCGTTTGAATATTGCAAATTTTTTGAAGAACATGTTGGTTAATAGTTGGATTCACATACAATTTCGTGTCATCAGCGTAAATGAAAACCTTACTCGATACAATGAGCGGAAAATCACTAGTGTAGACACAAAAAAGTAGTGGTCCAAGTACTGATCCTTATAGGACTCCACTCTTAACTGGCTTATCTAGTGAGTGGTCTTTCCCAACACGAACCCTGGAGTATCTGTCGGATAGAAAATTTTGAATTCACATGTTTAACTTTTTCCAGATACCATAGTGATCCAATTTAGTGGCTAGTAATCGACGTTTTGAAACACAGTCAAAAGCATTGGAGAAGTCTAAGTAGACTACAGTAGACTAGCCAGAAGGTATGGAATGTTATACGCAAACAGAAGGCAACCAAATCACAAAACTTTTGCAAGATTATATCGTAGTTTAGGTGAAACTGGTTCATTTCACACTAAAAATCGGGGTGATTGACCGAAACAAATCACACCTAATCAAGAAGATGAACTTTTGGTTCGAGTAGATGAAAATCCTGAAATAAGTTCACGACATCTATGATAGAATTCTAAAAAAAGAGAACCTCCATCCTTTCACTTCACTCCTGTTCAAAATTTACTTCCAACAAATCTTCCACGACGGTTACAGTTTTGCCAACGTATTCTGAATAAACAACACTTTATTAAGAATATTATGTTCACCGACGAAGCAACTTTTACCAGACGAGGGGTTTTTAATTGGCGAAATAGTCATTATTGGGAAGAAGAAAACCCGCATGCTAATAAAACTAGACATTTTCAGCAAGAGTTTAAATTGAATATTTGGTGTGGCATTATAGGCGACCAACTACTAGGGCCTTATGTTTTTCCTCCGAATTTAAATGGAGATTTTTATTTATTCTTTTTGGAAAATACTCTTAGTGGTATTTTACATGATCTGTTACTGGATGTAAGAAGAAATATGTGGTTTATTCAGGATGGAGCGCCACCTCATTTTTCGTTAGCTGTTAGAAATCATCTTAATGACGTATTTCCTCAACGATGGATTGGCAGAGGCAGTGATTTTCAATGGCCACCAAGAAGTCCTGAGTACAACCCGCTAGATTTTTATTTTTGGGGACATATGAAGTCCTTAGTTTATGCCAATGGTAATAATACACGAGACGAACTTTGAAGATACATTCAAAATGCCAGCTATCGTCAAAACGAAAACCATACGTTAGTTGCAACTTTGTTTATTAGTTTGGTATTTGATAGTGGAATTTTAAATAAAATACTATTTCTTGTCTAAGAGTATGCCTCTGTGTCAATTTTAAGAGCAATTTATAAATATACAGGGAAACTATTAGCAAAAAACGAAAAACAAAAATTAACTTTAACACCCTGTTTCTTTTTTCTCGGCAACATATTATTAAGGCATATTTGACCCAATAGCCATATTTTGGTCCAAATAACCTGTCCTTAGTCTATGTCCCAATAGTTATGACTCACCCGGTATGTCCATTATTTAAGGAATGGTATCGTTAAGTTCATCTGTAAAATCCTAAGAAAAGAATAACGATAAACATTCCGAAGATTCGTTATTCGAAGAACATAAAAACCCGTCATCTTTTTAAAGTAATGGTATGGAAACTTTAGAAGATAAAGATATATGAATGTATCGATAAACTTTTTTACTATTACCACTTGCAATGGAATGAACGAAAATAATAAACAAAAAGTGGTAAACGAAAACGCCATGGTTTACACTAGAGGTTAAACAAAAATGTCACCAAAAAAAGAAAGCTTTCCTAAAATATAAGTCAGAAAAAACGAATTAATCATATAAATAATATAAAAGAATAAGAACTGAAACTCATCAATTGGTAAGAAAAACAAAAACAGATTACGGGGAAAGATTCACAAAGGTACTAGAGATGGATTTCTATAGAAAACAGAAACAAGTATGGCACTTCATATGACAACAAAGAAGCGAAATGAAAGACCTAGTTAAAATAGAGCACATCAAAGCATCGAGCACATTGAAATAGAGCACAAGAGGATACACCGGTGGCGTTCCTGACAGAAATGGTTAAAAAACAAAACGAAGAACCTTTACCAGAAACACCAAATATAGTAACTGAGGAAAAGACCGAAATCTCCCAAAACGATGTGAAAGAAGGAATAAACAAATTAAAAAACAGAAAGTCACCAGGAGAAGATCAAATACAAAATAAACTCTTAAAATACGGAGGTGATTACCTTGTGCAACAACTGCAACTTCTTATTAATAAAATAATCACCACAAACAGAATACTAGATGAATGGAGGAGAGCGATCATGGTGATGCTCTTCAAAAAAAAAAAGATAAGAAAGACCCCAATAATTATCGAGCAATAAATCTTTTAAATACAACACTCAAATTGAAAACAAGAATAATAGCGACAAAAATAAACGAATGAATATCTCTGCAAGAGGAACAGCAAGGATTTCGGACAGGAAGATCATGCACTGATGCAGTTTTTGTATGTAATAAGACAAATAAAAGAAAAATCGCTGGACTACAACAAACCAGCATATATGTGATAGATTTGAAGACAGCGTTTGGTAGAGTGAGAATTCGGGACGCGATACATTTATATATACGCGATATATAAAAAGGGAATATCACTGGATTTAATAAAAACCGTTAAGAATATGTATAAAGATAACATAGCTATGGTAAGATGTAAAGGAAAACTATCGCAATCTATCAAATATGAAACTAGCATTAGACAAGGAGATTCGTTGAGCCCATTAATATTTAATCTGATAATGGATGAAATCATAAAGAGAGTTAAAAAAAGAAGAGACTATAGAATGGGAGAAAAGGAAATAAGGATAATATGCTATTCCGACGACGCCATAATAACAGCCGAAAATGAAGATGACCTACAAAGATTAATTAAAGAATTCTAAGATACGGCGCTCATATACAACATGGTGATTTCAACAGAGAAAACTAAAGCGATAGTGATATCAGCGGAACCTAGACGATGGAAACTAGTCTTACTAGTAGTAAGAAGTGAGGAAATACGAGCGAGATGTGGTATAGAAGAAAAAAACGCGTGAATCAAAAGAAGAAAAGTGGAATGGAATCAACACATCGAAAGAATGACAGAAAATAGAATAGTACGAATAGCAAGAGACAAATCGCCAAATGGAAGAAGATCATTGGGACGATAAAGGAAAAGAATGTCAGATGTCAATTGAGGCTAAAAACCGAAGTAAAACAGGCATTAAGCCTATTTATAAAGTAGGAAGAAGAAGACCACTTGCAATTATAGATTGTTCAAATTATATTCTTAACAGGTTTTTTATGTTACAGGTTTTTGGAATCCTATTTTTCACGGATAGTACCCGTTCCGTGGTATCCTCTGTCCCTAAGTTGTTTTAACAACACCATACAACAAGATTTAATTTTTTTGTTTGTGTTTTAATTTAATGTTCTTTTTATATTTTACTGTAAATTTTAAGTTTTCTAATAAAATAATTTTTGTTTAGATTATTTGTTTGAATTTTTAGATAATAACAGTATATTTTTGACTGAACGCCGCACGGGCGGTTCTAGGCACTGAATTAGCAATTAGCTGGTCCAGTGCTTTCACCGCCCCTAAGACAGTCTTGTGTTTTTTGGAAAAATTATAACACATAAACATACCCAG
Organism: Diabrotica balteata; assembly: GCA_918026665.1. Taxonomy (NCBI): domain Eukaryota; kingdom Metazoa; phylum Arthropoda; class Insecta; order Coleoptera; family Chrysomelidae; genus Diabrotica; species Diabrotica balteata. The sequence continues at coordinate 19,605,595 of OU898285.1, read as the reverse complement.
GGGATGTCAACAACATTACATATCTGGTCTGAACGATGAATCAAAAGACATTATGACAAAGTACACCGAAGAATATAGTAAAGACCCATTTAGCGAAGTTGCGGCAAAGATAGGGGAGAGACTGCAGCAAATACTAAGTGCCTCCAGACAACAACGGTGGAGCGAGACTTTAAGTAAAATGGATAAGACGCACAGTAGTAAGCAGGCTTGGAATATGATCAAAAAACTTAATGGTGATCCCACAGAGATGAAAGAGCTATGTGCAATAACGCCAAATCAGATAGCCCACCAACTGCTTCTGAATGGCAAAACAAACAATCGTTGCAAAACGCCAAATATTATAAGAACTCAAGACCAGGAAACAACTCTCTTACGAAACCCATTTACCATCGAAGAGCTAAAAAATGGTATTGACTGTATGAAAAATGGAAAATCACCTGGGGTGGATGAAATCTTAACAGAGCAGATAAAATATCTCGGGCAAAAAGCGAGACAATGGGTGCTCGATCTATTTAACATCTGTCGCTCTAATTACCAGATTCCAAAACTGTGGAGCAAATCAAAAGTAATAGTCCTTCTTAAACCTGGCAAAGACCCTGAACTACCGAGTAGCTACCGTCCGATATCTCTGCTATGCCATTTGTATAAATTGTATGAACGCCTCAATTTAAACCGCATCCAGAAAACATTAGACTCAAAACTAATAACACAACAAGCAGGCTTTAGGCCAGGTAAATCATGCACAGGCCAAGTGCTGAACCTAACAGAATACATAGAGGAGGGATTTGAGCAGAAAGAGATAGTAGGAGTAGCGTCGATAGACCTCACAGCGGCCTATAATACGATAAACCACAGAACCTTGCTAACTAAGATCTATAACACTGTGATTGACTATGACCTGGTAAATATTATTAGATCACTGTTGTGTAATAGACGCTTCTACGTTGTGCTAAATTGAAAGAAGAGTAGATGGAGAACCCAAAAAAATGGCCTACCTCAAGGAAGCGTTCTGGCGCCGTCCTTATTTAACATCTACACCAACGACCAACCAATGCACCCTCAGACTGAGAGTTTTGTGTACGCGGACGATCTTGGTATAGCCGTAAAGGCAGAAACACTCACACAAGTAGAGTCGACAATGGAAGATGCTTTAAACATGATGTCAACTTACTACAAACAAAATTCATTAAAGCCAAACCCTACTAAAACCCAAGTATGTGCATTCCATCTCAACAACCAACTGGCGCATGTAAAACTGAATGTTTCTTGGGAGGGACAACGCTTGAAACATACTGATAGGCCCAAATATCTTGTAGTGATACTTGACCGGTCACTAACGTATAAATTTTACTGTCAGAGCACAAGACAAAAGGCCTCTTCGAGAAACCACCTTCTCCGGAAACTTGTAGGGAGCAAGTGGGGTGCAAACCCCCAGGTCTTGAAGTCAACAGCTAAGGCCTTATGTTTCTCAACAGGGGAATATGCTTGTCCCGTCTGGGGTAGATCTAGACACGACCAACAAGTCACCACGGCGTTAAATGAAACATGTAGAATCATTACCGGTTGTATGAAGCCTACCCCTCTACAACTACTGTACCGGCTAGCTGGATTCGCATCACCAAACGACCGTAGATGTGCCTCACAATATGTGGAGAAGTTCAGGAAAACTTTCGATGAACGGCACCACTTATATGGGTTTGACGAACCGCCAGGAATCAGCCGACTTAAATCAAGGAAAAGGTTTATGAGAAATGTCAGCGTCGAACCACCCGAAGTGTTCCCCCTACATCCAGAACGACCTAATGGAATGAACCTGGACTGGAGAACCTAGCGGACACTCAACCGCATGCGCACAGGTGTTGCCCATGTAAAACAGAACCTCATTAAATGGGGCATCAAGACAGAGAGCGAGGCACTCTGTGAATGTGGGGAAATACAGAACGTGGAGCACCTGAGAGTATGCAGCCTTTGCCCATCACAGTGTACCCTCGATGATTTATGGCTCGCAAATACAAAGGCTGTAGACGTAGCCCGATATTGAGCAGAAAAACTGTAGTCGGATCGAGACTCGAAAAAGTAAAGTAGGTGGAAAAATTATACCAAAATTTGAACTTATACCAGCTAAAATAAACATAAACATTACACCACTATTTAAAAAAATATATGTGGCCATCTGGACCTTTTTGCTTATGAATTGTTGAATGTGTACAACATTTTTCAATTTCTCAAAAATTGAAAGAAAAAACGATATAAAATGACATAAAATAATATTTGTGGCAATTTTTCTTTCGTTCTTATCGCATAATCTGCCGAGTTGTAAAAGTTACTTTAAATAATTTATTCCGCTCTTATATTTTTTTTGTACATTATTTTAACTAATAAAAAAAACCCAAATGAAAAACTTTATATATACACACCCAATCGAAATAATTTGTATTCGAAAGTGACAGAGCCAGAAATGTAGTGCTACATTTCAGAACAAACTTACTTCAAAGACAGGAGGCAAAACTAAGTTGCGTTATCGTTTGGGGTTATCGGGCTATTGATTGTTAAATGAAAATTTACACGTAGAGAAATGTTTGTGGACAGGGAAACAATTTAGAGTAAATTTTGACTCAGTTTCAATTCTTCGTAGTCATTTTAAAAAATAATCTTAAAATAGTTCAGTGAAACTGATTTGATTTTAATCTTAAACGATAACAAGTGAAGACTTTTAACTTCACCTGGCAAAAAGTTCTACAAACCAACATCAGTCGAATTTTTTATGCTCTTTGTCAACCTAAAAAGCTGTGCAACTTTAGATCTTGTATCTATGTATCTCGTATAAATGGCTATGGAATAATGCAAAGTAGCACATTCTAAGGATACTTTTAGAAATCATATAAAGTTGCTTATTAAAAATATACTTAAAGCAAGTCTAGAGCTTAATCTGTATGAGCACTAAAATCAAAATTATCATCTAGAAAGATTCCTAATAGTTTAACATTATTGATATACTACCAACTGGAACTAAAAATCAAAATCTGATTTTACTCTTCATTTAGCTTCAGTCCATTATGTACCGGGTGGTCCAATAAGCCGATCTCTCGGCTATATATCGGAAACTATTCATGTTATAACTTTAGGAAAAAAAATCCTTAGTAAAAGTGGCCAAGAGAAATCGCTGGAAATGACTTTCAAGATTCTGGATTAACCGCTAGGGGGCGTAACCTGGGAAGAAAATTTTGAAAACCAGTTTTTTGGGAAATATGTTCAATAATACCAAGTGTTAAATAAGTAAACTAGAAAGGGGCATAAATTCTGCACAAAGTTGTTCAAGTACTTTTTTTTTATTTTTTCAAATAAAGGGTGGGGGAGAGTGGATAAGTATTTGTGGATAACTACCTATAACTTTGGATTGGTCCAACCGATTTTAATGAAATTGGTGTCATTAGAAAGAGTGTGGATGAATTAATTCACATCTACTATAAAATACTTGCATTTAGTTTTTATAGTCGTAGGTAGAGGGGACTTTCAAATAAAAAAAATTAAAATTTGTTTTTCTTCAAATTTTTTAATGGAAACACCTATTTATTGTAAATTATAATGGAACTGGAATAAATTCGTAACAAAATGGAGTAAACCGCATGTTAATAGCTTTTGTTGAACTCGAGATATGAATAAAAACTCATTAACATAAGTAAGTATAGTAATGACACACCCTGTATTATAAATTACATTAAAAAATAAGTCATTAGGTATTTTCAAATTTTTTGTATAGCAGAAGAATTTTAATGTTGATACCTATTTTCCGTCGTCCGAAATCTCTACTTCTTTGCCACAATATCTCCAGCCAAGATATCTTACAGAATATATTATTATACGTGAGGCAATAGCGCCATTTTGGTGATATTCGAAATAAACTCCAATCATATCATACAATTTGTTATACTCATCACGAATTATTAGTACTGATAATTAATTACTAATATTACCCATATTAATATATATTGAAAAAAATGCAATTTTCAGTTCAAATTTTAATACATATAACACTTCTTAACAATATTTTGACTACTGTCAATAAATAAACAATATGAACTCCCTGTCAAATTCATTGTCGTAGCCTACTTAGTTTCGAAAAAATAGGTATCAACATTAAGAGTTTTCTGCTATAAAAAATATTGAAAGTACCTACTGACTTATTTTTTAATTTATTTTACAATATAGGGTGTGTCAATACTATACTTACTTATGTTTATGCGTTTTTATTCATATCTCGAGTTCGATAAAAGCTATTAACATGCGGTGTGCGCCATTTTGTTACGAATTTAATCCAGTTCCATTATAATTTACAATAAATAGGTGTGTCCATTAAAAATTTTGAAGAAAAACAAATTTAAATTTTTTCTATTCGAAAGTACCCTCTACCTACGACAATTAAACCGTAATGCAATTATTTTATAGTAGATGTAAATTAATTCATCCGTCTCTTTCTAATGACACTAATTTTGTTAAAATCGGTTGATCCAAACCAAAGTTATAGGTATTTTCCACAAGTATCCACAAGTACTTTCCCACTCTCCCCCACCCTTTATTTGAAAAAATAAAAAAAAGTACTGGAACAACTTTGTGCAGAATTTATGCCTCTTTCTAGTTTACTTATTTAACACTTGGTATAATTGGACATATTTCCCAAAAAACTGGTTTTCAAAATTTTCTTCGCAGGTTACGCCCCCTAGCGGTTAATCCAGAATCTTGAAAGTTATTTCCAGCGATTTCTCTTGGCCACTTTTACTAAGGAATTTTCTCTCCTAAAGTTATAACATGAATAGTTTCTGATATATAGCCGAGTGATCGGCTTATTGGACCACCCGGTACAATCCCGTTTTTTGCTTTCTGAGTATTACTTGCTATTTTAATTTTTAAATTATGCTGATTATAATAAATGAGTAAATATACGATTTTAAAGACCTTTTTGGATGCAGTAGCAAATGCAGCAAGTAATGCTAAAGTAATTGTTATGGAATTAGCTGACTTTTTTGAATGGCAAGATGGTAGGTACCTACTTCTGCATATAAACTAAATAAAATTAATCCCAGGCCATATCTAAATCAAATGGTTTAAGTAAATTTTTCGAGAGGTAAATATATTTTTCGTACAAAACCAGCTTCACCTTAGAGACAGAAAGTGAAGTAAACATTCTAAATGCAAAGATTGCAAAATAGGGAATAACAAAACCTTCACCCAAGTCCATTCCTAGAGCCTTGACGACTGACAGAAAACAACTAATTATGCCTAAAAGCAGACAAACGTTTTGGAATAATTTTCCAATTTTAATGAAACCTGGAGCTTTAGAAGATGATTATAAAAACTGATTATCACTTTATGATATTGTGTTGATCTTAATAAACTATAACTTTAGTTAGGATAAAACATTTTACTTTACCTTATTTTTATGATTTGTTAGGATTAAATGTCTTCGTTCGAAATGTGTTCGTATCTATCAAAAGTCTGATTTAAAATACTCTGAAATAAAATTGCACGCACTCATTAAATTTGTACTTCAAAAAGATATTGCTATGTTGTAACAAGATTTTTAATAAGTCATTATATTTGATGGTAATTACTCAAATCTAAAACATCGAGTATCTCAGAATTTAGTCAGTTACGACTTCTATTCTTAACAGGGTAGTTTATTCCTACGAAAGAGCTATCAACAACGTACCAGAAAAAGCAAAGAAACTTAAAGATATTTTAAACTGTAATATATCAAATACAATCAAATTCCTAAGGACATACGTTTAGTACACAAAATTTAAGTTATATTATATGTATCATTTTGTAATTTGTAATTTATTATTTGTAATTTAACATGAAATTTGTAATTAGTATATTTAATAACAACTGTAAAATCTGTAAAACCCGCTAATAACCTCTAATGGTTGATGCGGAAATTCTAAATAAAAAAAAAAAAATTATGTAGCAGGGAGTAAGGTAGAAAACGCATCTCGACTTGTGGGAAACTAATGGAAACAGTTAATGAACATTATATTTATTTTCATTGATGATACATTAGTTTGATTAATCTACGTAGAATTTTTCTAAAATTTACGTTGAAAAAATTTTACGTTTTATCGGTGTACTTTTATAGTTAGGGATAGAAAAAATTATGTTCGTATTTAATTTTATTTGTGGTATTGGTTATCGATAATTTGTGCCTAACAGAGGTTTTTCAATACATCAATGTCACTATTTGTATTACACCAACTGTAAAAAATTAATCCGTTGTACAAAAACCTTTTGTGTAGTACCTAATGTGAATAGAGTTACATTACCTTCAGTTTTAAAATTATTGTGGTTTTTGTCATGTCCTCACATAATAGTAATTAAATTGAGATTGAGATTGAGTTTTAACATTAACAAAATGTATGCAATACAAAGAAATTTTTACGAAATCCGTGTCGAGGAAATAAAATTGTACTTTTAATTCTAAATTATTTTCAATACTTACTAGGCTTAGATGGATATCTTCGTTGACCAAAAAATTCTTATTTAGAAAAAAATATATAAGATAACAATGAGATTTGTTTATTTAAATATTTTTGTCAAAACATAATGCAAAAAAGTAATTAAGAGGTTTTATGAGACTAGAAGGAACTTCTTATCTGGTTTGTCCGATGTCATTATCATCAGTGGCATTACAGCTCGTCACGAGCCAAAGCCTTCTTCAGAACAATCTTCCATTCGCCCCTGTCTCTGCAAACTCTTCTCCATACTTTAACTCCGATGGATTTTAGATCGTCCTCTATGTTATCTTGATACCTAAGTTTTGGTCTTGCTCTGGATCGTCTTCCCAGTGGTCCTCTTCGGTCGAAAATTTTTCAGTATAACTCAAAGTTGTAGGACCTATGCCACAAACCCTGTTCTTGGACACCTCCATATATTTTCATCAGAATTTTTCTCTCGAAACGTTTAAACAACAAACGTTTAACTTTAATTTTTTTAATAGCACCCTGAATATTTTTTTATAGTTTTGGATGTGGTCTTCTATCGTCTATTCAAAAGATTAATTAAAAACAAAATCGGTTCGTAAATAATCAAGAAATCAATTAATTTTTTATTTTTGTTAATTAAGTGTCCCAGACTAATTTATCCAGGCTATATTTATTAACAAAATAGAGATTTTTTAGAGGGTTAAAAACTGGTCTATTCCATTTGATATACACTTAAATATAGCGAAGAAAAAATCATCCCCTAAATATTCATCACTTAGTTACAACCCCTAACTTATTTTTTTTAATAGCACCCTGTATATTTTTTTATAGTTTTGGATGTGGTCTTCTATCGTCTATTCAACGAATTTATTAAAAATAAAATCGGTTTGTAAATAATCAAGAAATCAATTTATTTTTTATTTTTTATTATTTTATTATTATTTTATAAGTATCCCAGACTAAATTATCCAGGCTATATTTCTTAACAAAATAGAGATTTTTTAAAGGGACAAAAACTGGTCTATTAGTCTCTTAGTTACAACCCCTAACTTAAATTTTTTAATGGCACCCTGTACACTTTTTATAGTTTTATATGTGGTCTTGTATCGTCTATTCAATCGATTTTTTTAAAATAAAATGGGTTTGTAAGGTATCAAGAAAATATCAGTTTATTTTTTATTTTTGTTAAATTAATCAAGCTAGCCTTAAAAAATAGAATAGAAAAGAAATATTATGCTTTATTATCACTGAAAAATTTACTATTATAACTACGTAGTATAACTTCTTACATACACACCCTTTTTATTTAAACATTATTTTTAATTTTTCAAAATTTGGTCTTTGTAGGAGCATACGTTATCTTCCAGTGTAGAAAATTAAGTGTTCAAAAATTAACAAAACAATCTCTTATAATAAAGCCACAATATTTGAAAAACTTCTGCGGTTATTTTACGTCTTGGATATTACCACAGAATAATAAACAATCAGAATGCCCACTCTCAGATGCCGCCTTTGAAGTTTTTCATCGCGCGCGCCATGTTTTAGAAGAAAACAGATAACACAGACATGTGATTTGAGGTAGGGATGACGGTTTTTGACAAAACACCGGTTTTCGGTTATACCGGTTTTTTTTACTTACGGTTTAACCTGGCAGTTATAACCGGCCAAAAAACCGGTTTTTCCAAAAACCGGTTTTCGTTTTTTTTAATCCAATAGATTAGAAAGTTACATTTACAATGCACTTTAGTTTGCGATATTACATTCGACTCGATATCAATATGATCAAAATTAGTACTATCGAAAGAACATCAATATTAATGTAAATACAACACAATTTTTTGTGTTTTGTGAGAAAAGATCAACATAAATATTTTACTTAAAAATAAATTGGATAATGCAATTCATCTTATATTTTTACTACCAAAAAAAAATTTATCATGTATAAATTTTAAATCATTTACGACTTCCGGTATGGATATAAATCGTTTTGAAAACGTAGGAAAATCCTTGGAGATTCGTATTCGTAATCGGTAATTCGATATTCATAGTCATTATTTTTGGTAATCAGAAAAAACCATTCCCCTATTTCAATGTCAAGAGTCAAGTGTGAAAAATAGATGATGTATAAATACCAGATCAGTTCTTATGTAAAACTATTATGATTACAAATACTTTTTCAACGAAATACTATAATAAAATTTAATTGTTTCTGGCTGATGTGAGCTTTTCAGTTTGCTCCTGTATTTATAAAATAAAATAAAAATTAAATTTTAGTTTTGTTTGGAATAATTACTTGAGAATAATAATTAAGATTGGGTGGGATCCAAAATAATACCTAACCTAATCCTAATCACTGTAAAAACCTAATAACCGGTTTTTACTTTAAAAATAAAAAACCGGTTATAACCGGGACAAAAAAACAACCGATAAAAACGGTTATTTCGAAGTAAAAAAACCGGTTTTCGGTTAAAACCGATAGGTTTTTCCCATCCCTAATTTGAGGTTATATAATTGTTTATATTTATGTTTAATTATATTATTATTTATGTTATTATATTTAACAATGGTAATATAATAGTATAGTATGTCTATGATTGCCGTAAGTCAATTAAACCGGGTTAATTTTTCTATGCACACCACATAAACAACACTGGTTCCCTTTAAAACATGGCGGAACGTCTGCGCGAACGATATGCGCGTACTTAATTTTCCATGGAGAGTGGGCATTCTGATTGTTTATTTTTCTGTGATATTACCCTTAATTCAGGTTGCCATGATTTGATCTGTCAAATTACCAATTATTATTTTTGACGTTTGGTATAAGACCAGTAATAATTATATTTGTTGTAATTGTGTATCTATTTATTTTCACCCGACCGTTAGAATTTCCCGACAATTATATTAAGAAAGGTTTCCAAATCGAAATATTCCAAGCGAAAAAACCTTTAAGAATTTGGAACGCTCATTTAGACAGGGACATTTTCCTAATAATAAAAGAGGTACAATTGAACGCACACTAAGATGTAACCAAAACCTATATGTTAATTTTAATCCCAAGGTGTCTGTTAGAACCCTCGCCAGTGAATGTGGCATTCCAAAAAGTTCTGTGCATAGAATTCTCAAAGATTTTAAGTATCATCCTTTTAAAGTGATGATCTACTTTTTTTATCAAAAATATTCTGGAGTGATGAGGCTAGATTTCACAATAATGGTGTTGTCAACCGTCACAATTCCAATTATTGGTCTCTCAAACAAGATTTCAGAATATTTGGGGTATAAATGTGTGGTGCGGTTTATTTAATGGCCGTGTTATAGGTCCTTACTATTTTAACGGCACTTTAACAGATGTTCGATATTTAGACTTTTTAGAAAACATTCTATCCGATTTGCTAGAAGATATTCCTCGTCATGAGCGTCAAGAAATGTGGTGGCAACAAGATGGAGCTCCTCCCCATAATGCGAGAATCATTAGCGACCACCTACAAAACCGTTTTGATAATCACTGGATAGCAAACAACTCTCCAGAAATTATGTGGGCCGCACGTTCATGTGATTTGTCACCTCTTGACTTTTTCTTTTAGGGAGCGATAAAAGATATTGTTTATTAATCAAAACCGCAAAATTTAGAGGAATTAAAAGAAAAAATAAGACAAGCATGTCGCCAAATTACTCCCGAAATGATTCGAGCCACATGTACCAGAAATCTGCTGGAACGATTCGAAATGTGTGTTGCAGCAGGTGGGTTACAATTCGAACATTTAATGTAAATAATGTTAGTTGATGTTTTGATTTATTTTTTCATGTAATCTTTATTGCATGTACTTTTATTGTTCCTTTAAGTTTTATTGTTCCTAAGGTTGTATTTTATTTGTACGAGTAGTATGTTCAATATGCAATTTATTTAAAGTTTGCAATAAATTGTTTTTGTTTTACTTTCATTCTTTTATTTTGCAATATTAACCATTTATCTAATTTCAGTGACAATAAAGCATATTTCTTTTATATTCTACTTTTAAGGCTATCTTGATTAATTTAACAATAATAAAAAATAAACTGATATTTTCTTGATACATTACAAACCCATTTTATTTAAAAAAAATTGGTTAAATAGACAATAGAAGACCACATCCAAAACTAGAAAAAAATGTACAGGGTGCTATTAAAAAAATTAAATTAGGAGTTGTAACTAAGGGATGAATATTTAGGGGATGAATTTTTCGTCGCTATATTAAAGTGTATTACAAATGGAATAGACCAGTTTTTGACCCTTTAAAAAATCTCTATTTTGTTAATAAATATAGCCTGGATAAATTAGTTTGGGACTCTTAATTAACAAAAATAAAAAATGAATTGATTTCTTGAATATTTGCAAACCGATTTTATTTTTAGTAAATCTGTTGAATAGACGATAGAAGACCACATCCAAAACTATAAAAAAATATACAGGGTGCTCTTAAAAAAATTAAAGTTAGGGGTTGCAACTAAGGGATGAATATTAAGGGGATAATTTTTTACGCTATATTAAAGTGTTTTACAAGTAGAATATATCACTTTTTGTCTCATTCGAAAATCTTTATTCATTTAAGAGATATAATGTGGGTAAATTAGTCTGGGACACCCTGTATAGTAATTTTAATTTTTCTGGGTAGGTTTGGGGCCATCTGTTTTCTCAAGCCATAGTAGCCTTTATTGGCAAACAGTATTCTTCTTTTAATCTATTCGCTAACATTGTTGTCTTTGGTCAGCAGCGAGCCCAGGTAGACGAAGAAGTCCACACCTTCCAGTTCCAGATCATGAATTAATAGTCTAGGTATCTGGTTGCCTGATCGAATACAATACGTATACTTGGTTTTCTGTGCGTTTATTTTTATTTACATTCTCAGTGTAGACGCCCTTAATAATCGAAAAGCTTCAATCAGAGATTCTGTGGACTTAGCAATAATGTCTATGTCATCTGCATATCCGACCACTTGTACAGATTTATTGAAGATTGTGCCATTCGTATTAATATAGCACTCTTGAATTACTTTTTCCAGTGCAAGGTTAAATAAGAGGCACGACAGTCCATCTCCCTGTCTCAGTTCATTTTTACAATGAAAGGATCTTGAAAAGTCGTTTTGGATTCTGACTACACTCTCTACGTGTGTGAGTGTAAGTTTCATTAGTTGAACAAGATGAAGCGGAATTTGAAATTCCACCATAGCCTATAGACTGTCTGTTGACTAAGTCGTATGCGGCTTTGAAATCCACGAATATGTGGTGGGTGTCGACTGCGAACTCAAGTGTTTTCTCAAGAATCTGTCTGACTCTGAAGATTTGATCCGTTGTTGATTTGTTGGGTCGGAAACCACACTGGTAGTTCCCAACTATTTGTTCAGCATAGGGGATCAATCTTCTGTACAATACGTTGGACAATACTTTATATGCCACGTTAAGTATGGTAATGCCTCTATAATTATCACACACCATCATATCTACCTTTTTGTTTGTATGATGAATATTTATTAAAAAGGTTATTTTTCTAGTACTGATTCTTACTGCTTTTTTTCTTCTTAAGGTCCATTTAAACACATCAGTCAACATGATTGCAATAATTATTGTCCAATCAGCCTGGTTCCTATTGTCGGCAAGGTCATGGAATCGATTATTTCGAAAGCTATGTCTGAGTTTCTTCTTTAAGAAAATGTCATCCCTTACCAACATCATGGCTTTATCAAAGGTCATTCGACGATCAAAAACTTACTTAATTGTATAAATGATTAGTCATTATCTTTAAACAATCGGAATTCTGTCGATGTAGTCTACTTAGACTTCTCCAAAGCTTTTGACCGTGTTCCAAGGATCAATACTTGGACCGCTACTTTTTTGTGTCTACACTAGTGATCTTCCGCTCATTTTATCCAATAAAGTTTCCATTTGCGCTGATGATATGAGATTGTATGTAAATCTAACTGTTAACCAGCATGTTCTTCAATATGATCTTAATCCAATATTCGAATGGTCCCTAGAATATTTACTTCCGATTAACATTGAAACATGCGTTGTTTTACATATCGGCAAAAATAACCCATTACTACCGTACTTTATTAATAGACATTCCTTAAACTCGATAACCTTTTACAACGAGCTTGGAGTGATAATTAATAGTGACTTGGTATTAGTTTTAAATGGAAATTTTTCTTTGTTTTTGGGCATAATAGGAGCTCGCTTCTCTGCCCTCATTTGTTATATAATAATAGTAATTATAATAAAATCTAAAGCCTTTTGAGGCTTCATGTAGAGTTATATACAGGAATATAATATAATCTGGTAAAATAAAAGCTACTCACCAAAATAATTGCAAATACGAAAAACGGTCGAAACCTGTAAAATAAAAAATGGTTAATTAGACAGAAAGGTCGTAAATTTCTTATGATATAATAAACATTGTCAAACATTGCCTGCTTTTTCTTTGCTTAAACAGATATTTATACAATATGATCTTTAATTATGTTGTAGGTATGATGATCTTAAACTTGCTAATACTATACTATATCGGTGAAATGATATAACTGGCGAAGTTATATAACTGGCGAAACTCTGTGTCGTTTCAACTGACAAGTACCACGTGCTAATATTCGAGCAAAGAAACATGTAGTCCCTAAAGTAATTTTAAAAATATATCCATTGTCATCGACCTGGAGTCAAAATATTATTAAATGTAAAATTTGGAATACTGTAAATCCATACATGGAGGTCTTATAGACAACTTTACTGTTAGCAACAAATACACAAGGTAACAATATAACACTGAAAACTTTGTTTTCAAACTTCCACAAAATTTATTTTAAATCTTATCACTACAGCGGTTTCGGCTGATTGCCTTTCTTAAGTGATTTATTTTCGGCTTGGGTTTACAAATTTATAGTCTCTAATGAAATAGGTTGAGGAGGGGAGAACTGTTTGTCTCAAGTTGGTCATTCAGAATTATATCTGTGTTTTTTAATTTGTTGATTTCCATAGATTCTAACAAAGATAGCTTAAGGCCTTTATTTTGAATGTGAAAAAGTTTAAATTGTCATTAAAAGAATGATTATGATCTAGAAGGTGAAGTGCGTATGTCGAATCTGTTTTTCTATTCTTGAAAGCCCTTTTATGTTCTGCTATTCGTTTATCAAAGTTTCTACCAGTTTGAAAGATGTAAGTTTTTGGGCAGTCGCGAAATTGAAGTTTGTACACACCACTATTTAAGTGTTTTTTATTTTGGCTCTTGTTATTTTTAATATATTTGTCTAGGTTGTTATTTGTTCGGAAAGCTGGTGTTATTCCTTTCTTTTTTATGTGTTTGGCAATTTTTGTTGTTATTTTGCCTGTATATGTAATCGAGCAGAAGGTACTGGGTTTTTTCTCTGGTGGTGGAAATAATAATTTCAGGGCTTTCTTGTGTAGTTTTTGATTTAACATTTTATTAATTGTTTGTTCGTTGTATCCGTTGTTTACTGCTATTTGCTTAATTATATTTAATTCTGTCTTAAAGTTGTATTTTGACATCGGAATTTCTGTTAATCTATGTAACATACTATGATAAGCTGCCAGTTTATGTTGTGTTGGATGGGATGATGAATTGTGTATAGTCGTGTCAGTATGGGTAGGTTTATGAAATATGGAGATGTCATGTTTGTTTTGAAGTCTGCTAATTTTTAAATCTAAAAAAATTATGGATTGATTTTGTTCTGTTTCTATTGTAAATTTAATATGACTATGAAGTGAATTAATATACGATAAAAATTGGTCGAGTTGCCTGTTAGTTCCTGTGAAACATACCAGTACGTCGTCTACGTATCTCTACCAATATAAAAACTGTTTGAATACGGGATGTTTTGAAATTTTTGTCTCTAGATGATCCATAAAAATATCTGATAGCAATGGGCTTAGAGGATTACCCATTCTAAGCAATGACGTCATCACGCTCACATAGATGACGTCAAAAATAAAAATGTATTCTTACGAATAGCGTATTTAAAAATAAAAATCGACGGGTTTCAGGATTTTCCTTTAAAGTCTTCGGTTTACGAAATAACGAATTTATTTTCATTTCATTCCACCATATTGTATTTGTTAAATATGATCTAAATAGTGTTTCTACTGTCACTAATCACTGCACTGTCACTAGTACAGTAGTAGTGACAGTGCAGTGATTAGTGAACAGTGTAGTAGTGTCTGGGGACTCGGGAGACTGAGACCTTGGAAGCCCTGAGGAAGGCATCAGAGAGGATGCCAAAAGCTCGGCAAAATGGATATCGACGCGGTTCAACCCGGAAGACTGGTGAGTTTGATATTAATTTTAGTCATAATATTAATCTTAGCTCTAGGTTTCATTGTACTAACCGCGGAAATCTTTCCGAACATATATATATATATATATATATATATATATATATATATATATATATATATATATATATATATATATACATAATATATATAATATATATATATATATGTAAATACTTGTTTTTTTTTTGGGTGTGGTAGTCAATAAAAAATAGAGCTTTGCTAAGGCGTACTATTTATTCTGAAATCCGAGCTTTCGGTGGTTATTTGCCACCTTTATCAAGGTCTACAATGAAAATTACTGTGTTATAAAATTAGGCTGATGTAATATAAAAGTTATAAAAACTTACCAGAAATTAAGATTCATAGCATATAAAACACAACGTTAAATAACATAATGTGATCTGAATTATTGAAGGCATTAAAAATTTTAAAAACTTTAAAATAACTTAAAAATTAAAGAACATGTTACAAAGTTTAAAAAGTAAAAAATAAGACGACATGTTTGTGATTTTACGTACTACCAACCATGTTACCAACTTAGAATTGAGAGGGAAATTTAAAAAAAGTTTATTATGTTAAACAATAAAAAGAAAATAGTATTTAGTAAGTAGGTTTAGAAAAAACAAACAACCAAAACAAAATGAACATGTGAATAATAACTGAAGTTAATCATGATAATTATAGCAATTAATAATGGAATTTAAGAAACATGAAACACTCTGAGATGCAGAAAACCCTAGTCAAAAGTCAAAATAAAATTGTAAATTTTGCTAAGATTCTGGATCTCAGATCTTTTATTCAGATTGTTGTTATCACTCCTGCTGATATGTACCATTTCTAAGAATGTTCTCTTAAATTTATTTTTCTCTCTGGCTAATATTTTTACATTGTTGAAATCTATCTTATGGTCTAGATCGATAGTGTGTTCTGCCAAAGCACAAGTGGGTTTATTTAGTCTACAGTCACTCTTATGAGAAATGATACGACTAGACAGATTTCTTCCAGTTTCACCAATGTACGTGGATGGACATTCAGTACATTGAATGCAATAAACAACATCTCTTGACTCTAAAGTAGTTAGGGGTTGTTTTATTTTGCTATATAGCTGACGTATGGTTTTGATGTTCTTGTTAGCTATTTTGATGTTCTTAAATTCTTTGAAAATTTTAGTAAGTTCTACGGTTAGTTTTGGAATATATGGAAGGGCATAAAAATACACACTTGTTGAGAAGAATTGTTTTGTGCTGATGGCACTGATTAAGAATTAGTGAGAATGTTATTTCTGTTAACAAATGGAACATTAAAAATTAATTTATTAATCAGTCTTAGAGGATATGACTTTTCAACAAAAATATTCCGTAAGAGGTTAAGATCATGTTGGAGATAATCTGGATGTGATAACCTTTTGACACGTTCTTTCATTGCTAGGACTAGGTTGGTTTTCATTCGATAGGTTTTCTATACCATTGTGTTTTCACAACATTATCCTCACATCTATGCAAACGCATGTCAAGGAAGGGCAAAGATCCCTCCCGTTCTTCCTCGCATGTGAATTGCAAGTGTGGGTTTTGTTGGTTGAAAACATTTAAAGTAAATTGTATAGAGTCTGCTGGTAGTGCCAAGATTAAGTCATCCACGTATCTCTTAATAAAAGGTATTTCAAAATTGATTTGTTGCAAACAATCTTTAATCAAATCGTCTAAGACATAATTACAAAGAATTGGTGAAATGGTGGACCCCATTGGAGTACCAAAGACTTGTTTGTAGTAACAGTCATTAAAAATAAAAACATTATAGTCAAAAACAAAAGAAATGAGTTTTTTGATATTAGATAAGTTAAGAGTTGTGTGCATTGATATGTCGTCCCAGTGTTTCTCAACACTAACCAAAATTGTTTGTAAAGGTAAATTAGTAAACAAAGACACTACATCAAAACTAACGAGCTTATAATTGATAGGTAATTTTAAGTTATTAATAAAAGAACTGAAACTGAAAGATCCTGAATGCAGAAATCATTGTTACTGTAGGTTTCTGTGAGAATATTGGTTAAAAAAACTTGCTATGGGGCCATTAGGTGTACCTATTGAGGAAACTATTGGTCTCATAGACAAAGTAGGTTTATGAATTTTTCGAAGTGCATAAAATCTAGGAGCAATTGAATTATAAATTTTCAAAGTTTTCCCAACTGATTGATCTATTTGATTCTCCTTTACCAAATCAGAAACTAGCCTTAGCAAAGCTCTATTTTTTATTGACTACCACACCCAAAAAGAAAAAAGTATTTACATATTTTTTCCAAACTAGTCAAAAAAATTTTGGACTACCTTATATATATATATATATATATATATATATATATATATATATAATATATATATATATATATATATATATATATTTATATATATATTTATATATATTTATATATAAATATATAAATATATATATGTACGTAATAGGTATATAAATAAAGATATTTACTTATACAAAATTTACAGTTAAACATTTTTCTAATAAATATTTTCAACTTGTTAAAAGCCTACCAGTTCGTTTAAAATTCTGTATTAAAAATGTTCTTCTGTATTAAAAAATATCAAAGAAAAGAGGATTACTTCCTAATGGCCTACTTGTAAAGAAAAAATATCACCACTGAAGCAAAAACGAAATTAAATTTTAAAAGTTTTACTGAAAAACTGTACGAATATTTCATTTTGCAAGGTAAAATATCATGTTCGGCTAAATAAAGAGTAGTGAACATAAAAATTATTATTTGTTTATTAATTTATCGATTTTATGTTCAAAATGTGAGATAATAATAAGCTTTTGTTGTGATTTTGTTAACCATAAAACATATTTAGAAATATTGGTTACTATAAATATTTGGTTATAGTGGCTCCCTAATATATAAATTATTATTATTATTTAATACACGTTTCAGTGGTGAGTTATACACCGTTGATGAGAGGGATGGTTGAAATCAAAGATGTTAAACGTTCGGTTGTGCGGCCCCTTGTACCCTTCTGTTCAAACAATCATTGATTATGAAATATGTATTATATATACCAGGGTTAATCGAAACACCGAATCGAAATGTAGCTACATTTAAAAGGAAGTAATTCTTTGAATTGTCGGCAATAACTAAATTTTTGATTATTTGAAAGTTTAAATGTGAGGTTCGGTTTTATCAGAACGCATGCGCTAAATCATCTAATACTTTTTTTCATAACTTATATATTACAACTAAAAAATTTAATAAATATAATCCTGAGCTTTTAGTGACAAAAGCAGATAAAGGTAAGGTTAAAGTCATCTTAGAAAGAACTCACTACTGACAACTTTGGTCTTCTCTCATTGAAAATGATGGACCTTACATTTCACTTAAATCCAATCCCACTTCTTATCTACAAAGGAAATGCAATACAATAATCGCATCTTTAGCCTCTTCCAATAAGATTGACCTTAACACAAAGAAAAAACTAAGAACAATATAATTGGAACATCGCAAAGTTTTATGCTTTGCCAAAAATCCATAAACCAACATTATCGGTTCGTCCCATAGTAGCTTCCATTGGAACTCCTACTGAAAATATCTCAGCTTTTGGTACGGACATACTTACTAATGCATATAATTATGAAATTCAATATTACATTAAAGATTCTTTTGAGATGGTAAATAAATATAATGGTTACATACTACCATCAAAGTATGTCTTCGTTAGCCTTGACATTGTATCCTTATTCAGCAACGTTCATCTAGGAATATGTTTGAGATCAATAGAGATCAACTGGAAGCGTATTAAAGGTTGTTGTTCCATGTCTTATGACAGATTCATCAGCATCGTTGAACTTCTCTTTAACAACAGTTACTTCTCATTTATTGGAAAATTCTATCAACAAACTTTCGGTATCCCTATGGGAGCAAAGATTTCTCCTATCATTGCAACTTACGTTATGGATTATGTATTAGACTAAGTTATTTCTTTATTATACTTTCAAATTCGATTTATTAAAAAATATGTTGGTGATATCATCTTGGCTATACCCAATGACAAGGTAGGTGAACTATTAGACATTTTCAATAGTTATGACCCCTACATTCTATAGACACTATAGAGAGGGAAGATGGTAATCGATCCGTCCCCTTTCTTGACATAAGGATGATCAGGGAAAACAACAACATTAAAATAAATTGGTATCAAAAACCGACCCATTCTGGTAGACACCTTAACTACCACTCTTACTATAAAAATTTTACCAAAGTCAACCTAATCAAACAGATGAAAAATAGAGTAATGAAACTATCAGATCCTTCTTTTCATACAGAAAACCTACAAATCCTACCGAAACTTTTTATTTCAAACACTTATCCAACACCATTAGTGAATAAGATTTTGTTTAACACTGTCCATAACGAAGGTACTTCACCTTCCTTCGCGACTAACAATGCTGATCCTGATGTCTTAAGTGGGAACCCAGTCTCGGATACTCCTATCGACAAATACTTTTCATTACCATATTTCAGAGATATCACTCCGGGGTTAACAAGGATTCTGAAAAGTATTGAAAATAGCTTTGGTAATAATAATAACAACATTAAACTTAATGTGGCTTGTAGATCAGCCCTAATAATAAATAATCTTTATTCTAAGATAAAAGATAAGACTCCCATAGATAGACTTAGTAACATTCTCTACAACATTCCATGCCTCTCCTGCAAGAATTCCTACATCAGACAAACATCTCAATTATTGAATTTACGTATTACACTACACAAAAGTGATTCTCGACTTCACCCTGACCGCTATGCATTAGCCAAACATGTCCATTCTACTGGACAATGTGAAACTTGATATATTAATAAATGTACATGACAAACAATCCTCACAGTAGTTCAACACAAATGGGTGAATATGTTGTAGTTTCCCAATGATCGGTATTACGTATTTTTTAATAAAAGTAAAATACCATCCCTACAAAATTCAACTACATCAGGAATGTTACCGGTATATACATGATACCGTGAATCGTCAAAATTGCAGATATTAAAGTCAAAAAAACCCACATTGGATGACTGAGTCACACACTCAATATCCTCAGAAAGTAAATGTATGGGCAGGGATCATTATTGACAGAATCATTGGCCCTTTTTTCTTTGAAGAACATCTAACAGGAGAACTTTATTTAACTTTTTTTAGAAATTAACTTATACCTATCCTAGCTAACATGTATCCAAATGCCAATAATCCAAATTTATCTAGTGAAAATTTCTGGTTTCAACAAGATGGAGCCCCTTTGCATTACGCACGTAAATTACATCAATGTTCAAATCATTGCTTTTCCAGGAGGTCTATCTTAAGACGAGGTTATATAGAGTGGTCAGCAAGGCCGCCATAAAATCGAAAGTTTATGTCAATAGACCTCAAAATTTACAGGACTTAAAAAATAGAATTAGGCATGAAATGAGTCTAATTATTGCACCAGAAGTCATCCGCAATGTACTTGATGAATGTGTCCGTAGATTCGCATATTGTCAAGAAACCGATGGATGTCATTTCGAACATTTAATTTAAAATAAATATTATGCATAATTTGGTTACTTTAAAGTACATTATTAATTAAATCATCATCATCATCATCACCATCATCATCATCAGTGGTGCTACAGCTCTAGTTGAGCCTTGACCTTCCCCAGTCTATTTCGCCAGTCGTTTCTGTTCATCGCCAACCGTTGCCAATTTGCCGCGCCGATTTTCCTTGCGTCCTCGTCCACACCGTCCCTCTATCTCAGTCGTGGTCTGCCTCTACTCCTATTTCCCACTGGGACCGATAATAGAGTTCGTCTGGGTGGGTAATTTTCATTTGCTCTTGACACATGTCCAGCCCATCTAAGCCTACCTATTTTTATGAAGGATATTACATCTCTACCATTTACTATTTTTTTATACTTCTCGTACAATTCGAAATTATATCGCCTTCTCCAAATACCATTCTCACAGAATGCGCCCATTATTCTTCTTAGTATCTTCCTTTCGAAGACGAGCAGAAGATCAAGAGCAATCATTAGTTGTAATTTACTTGAATTTAAATTAAAAAAATTGTTTTTGTACTCTTAAAAAACTTTTAGTTAAAAATGTAATGTCGCTAAATAGAGAATTAAATTCTCATTCAAATGAGTTGTCGCATTATACCGGTTTCTATTTAAAAAAATTAACGATTACACACCGGTAAAGTTATCCTTATTCCATGTACGTTATAAAATGTGTATTTTATATAACAAAAATCGACCTGTTACGGGATTTCCCTTAAAACTCGACGGATTTCGAAATAATGATAATATTCCATAATTTAGCCGTTCACTCTATATTACACAACATTGGTAGTGTCCATGACAAAAAAAGCAAAATAAAGCCTTTTGCTATAATTACAAATTTAACATTAATGTTGAATTAAAAACTTCAATATATCTCTGCAATCTTAACATAATGTACTGACAAAAACTTGACGTCAGCTTCAAATATTTTTACATTTCACGGCTTTAAGGTTGTAGCAGAATCAAATTTTCAGGTCTTTCAACATTTCACTTCGACCTTAATAAAGGGATCTAATGGGATCTTATAAATTATAAGAGATAAAAAGGAGGTTGAATAGGGTACAAGTTGCGTATTTAAGGGGAAAATAAACGTTACTATACCCCATTATTTCCAAAAATAGATTTTTTGTTTTATATAAGCACTGGAACGAGTAGACGAAATGTACGAAGGTTGCTATTATAAATTATGCAGAATATTTACACAAAAGACACAGGCAAAGCAGAACAGTTTTTATGCTAAGACATTTTCACACTAACTGTGTATAGTCATTGACAAAAATGTTGTGACAAAATAAAGAAATTAGTAATAAACTTAATTTAATAAGTCTCTGGGAGCAAATCGTTATGATGCAACTAGTGGGTAAACCATTTACTATGAAGATCCTCCACATATATGCACCCAAAGGAGACAAAGATCGAGAGGTCGAAATATTTTACACCTGCAAGAAATGGATTTAAACGCAAAAGTTGGACGGGGAGAAGCAACTCAAGGTGTCAAAACTCGGATTGGCTTGGATAAACGGTAAATAGGTATTTATTGATAACAAACGGATTAAACCACTGTCAACATTATACAATAATGTAACATTAAAAAAATTTACAATATATAAAATTACATGTAAAAATAGAATATACATGAATACAATAAATAAGTACATAATTATTTACACAAAGTATCATTTTAGTATTTAAAATATACTTCAGTACTTCAAATAGAATAAAAGAAGATAGGAAACTGGTAAACAAAACAAAAATAATGCTAAAACAAAGAAGTAAAATGACAGTAAGTAACAATATGCAGAGAATACAATACACAGAACTTTGTAAGACAACAAAGAAAATCATTAATCATTGGGAAAAATCTAGTCGTGGCTCTAACAGACAAAAACACCAGAATTACAGACAGAAATAAAATAATACAACTCGTGACTAAATTCTACAGTGAAGTATGCAAAGCCCCTGAAACACTTACAAAAGCAATCAGTAACCAAAAGCCTTTGGTCATGGAATCATACATGACCATTAACCTGGCTCACGGAGCACAGAGCCACCTTCTCTGTCGCTCACGTGGCTAACTCCAATCTGGCGCGTCCATGTCGCGGGGGTGGGCATCTATCATTTCAGTAGGCCGGAGTGAATAGATGGCCAAGTCCAGATCGGGACCCACTTCTGTGGGGAATAACACGGACCCCTGCCTAGGGATACAGGTAAAGACCACAACGGTAGGCACGGCGGAGACGAAGATCTTCGCTACGACGTGGATGGCGGAAGTGGCATACCTGATATGAAGACTAAACAATCATCAACATATCGAAACCAATGGAGAATTTCAAAATTTTTCATAATGTTTGTGGATTCTAAGTGATCCATAAATATATCAACTAGGAGAGGGGAAAGGCAACTACCCATGGCTAATCCATCGGGTTGTGTGTAACATTTACTATTGAAAACAAAATAGTCTTGAGCTAGACAAGTTTTTATTAATTGAATAATTAAATTAGTGGTAGACAAAGTGATCGAATTTGCTCGTAGAAGAGAATGGACCAAATTAATAGTTTTTTGTTTGGAGACTGACGTAAACAGGTTGCTGACATCGAATGAAAGCATTGTGATGTTAGGATGAAGATTTATTTGTTGGAGATTGTTGACTAGATGAATGGTATTTTTGACTGAAAAGCGAGGGGTGAAGTTCGTCATGTTGTTAATGAGATTCAATATGAATTTTGAGAAGATAGAAACTGGAGTGTTTATGAAGCTAACAACGGGACGAATGGGAATGCCCTCTTTGTGCATCTTAGGTAAACCATACAATCTTAGTGTTAATGGGTTACTGGGTATTTTATAATATGGAGCATTGTGTTCTGAAAGAAATTCTGTGAAAAGTTTATTGGTGGCTTTGATTTTGTTAATGAACTTTTTTGTTGGATCTTCGGGGAGTAGAGTGAAATTGTTATCTGAAAGAAATGTGGTGACCTTGTCGTTGTATAAATTTTGATCTAGAATGACTAGGCAATTGCCTTTGTCTGCTTTACTAATGATCAGATTATGGGATTTAATTTTGTTTTGGATAGACTTAAGGATTCGGAGTTGGTCTTTCTATTTTTTGTCTGAAAATTTTGGAAAAGAAACATTGAATGAGTAGTTTTGAGAAGTAGAAGGTAGGTTGATGGATAATGAGTTGTTTGAAGTGTTCGATGAAGTGTTGGGAGTAGAGTTATTGAAAGAAGTAGAAGATGATGGAAAATTTTTGTTTTTGAATTTATTGATAGTTTTATAGCAAGAGTTTCTAATGGAAGTTTTTTTATTTAGAGGAATTGAGAGATTCTGGATTATAACATCTAGCTCAATGGAGAGACTCTGAAGATCCTTTTCAGAAACCAGCCAACTCACACGATTTCACTTGATTTTGCTTTCCAAGCTAATTTATTACATAATTTGTTCTTTTCAATTACTACCTCGGTTAATTCGGAGGCTCGGTTAATCGAGACTCGGATAATCGCGAGTCCACTTTAATTTGCAATTTGTTCTACGAACAAACCATTAACAATTTGGCCAGTTGGTTGTTAAAACAAGTATCAATAAAAGACAGACAAAATATTAAAAATTATCTCGGAATTATTACATCTAAGATTCTTAAGGTCGATCCTCGCGATTCTGGGCATAGGTAAATTCCAATGTAAAAGTTTGTATCAAATAACGCAAAAACTATGGCAGATATTAAGATGATTCTTTTTTTATATGGAAGGTCTAAAAAAGTTCTAGTGCACTATTTGGTTGTAAATTAATAAATTGTTTAAACAATATTTTTTTTTCAAATATTTTTGGTTAAAATAAACGAAAAAAATTTTTTTTTAAATAGGGCACTACAGAATTTGACCCACTTTCCGAATCTGTTTTTATTTTTAACATAAAGTGTAACACAAAGCAGCTATTTAATATAAACTTTTAAAAAATTTCAAATTTTTGCTAAACGCAATTTTCTCTCCGTCAGCACAGGGTGTCCTTGTCGGTAACTTCTGGATTCTCGCCAGGTAGGTAAAACCCTCGGAGAAGGATAAATAAAGTTAAATAACATTATTAGGGCTTATTCCGACTTTGGACAAACCAGTGTGTTTATTGTATTTAAAATAGGAAATGTTATATAAATAAGCAATAAGTACCTATAATTTTATTAAATTTTTATATGAATAGAAATATTTTCTGTTGATTTTCCATTTTCTTTCTAAATATTTATACTGTTTTTATAATAATACAATTGTTTCAGTATTTGCTTATATAATAATAATTTATTATATAGAAACAGCGTAGAGTTTTGGTCAATCATCCAGTACATTTTTTTGTATTTCAATCAGAATTATTATTTTCTTTTCTTCTTTACATGAGCTCAGAGTAATAACCAAATTTTGCAGTATTTGAATATGAAATTTAATTATTTATATTTATTGGTTAGCAACCTACCAATCGTAAAATCAAATACTGCTCAAAGAAACAATGTACAGTCTCGGAACCGGATTGATACTATGAAGACGACTACGGCAAGAAATAAGGACAAGCGAAAAACATCCAAAACCCAGATGAGAATTACTTGGAATATCAGATCACTCAACTCAAGGGACCAAGAAATAACCCAAGTGTTGAAAGAGAAAGAAATGGACATTTGTGCTCTACAACAAACAAAAAATAAAGGAAAAGGTCAATCAAAATTAGGTGAATACATACTAATCTACAGTGGAGTAGCAAAAGAAAACAGGGCCAAAGAAGGTGTAGCCTTACTAATACACCAAAGGTATCAAAATTACATCAAAGAGTGTCAATACATATCAGAAAGAATAGTAACATCAAAGATAAGAATGGAGAAGGAAAACCTGAACATTATCGGAGTATACGGCCTAGAAAATAATAAGCCTCAAACAACAAGGGAAGTGTTTTACGACCAATTACAACAAGTAGTAGGTCAAGTCAAAGAAAAGATGATAATTCACAGCTAATTTGATTATAATAATTAAGGAACCTCATTTTTTGCCATGTTAAGGAATGGGATTTGTATTTTTTGTTAAAAAATTTGCACAAACATTGTACTTATACAGGACCCTCTACGAATTTTCAAAAATGTAGTTCAAATGGTGACTAGGAAGAACCTACAAATCCAAACCGACCAAGCAATTTCAAACTAATAAAATTTTCTATATCTCCGGATCTACTCAATGGATTTTGATCATTCTTATTTTTTTATTTTGTATGATCTATTTTTAATTTGTATGTAATTTCTACGTACATTAGGAATTAGTAATTTGTTTATATATTAATTAATTAATAAATAGTCTAGTTTGTTTAAACAATTCGTGCAAAACAATTTTCTTCCAAAAATCTATTTTTTTTAATACTAGTATCAATAATCATAGAAACAGTCGCGATTTTTGCATTAAATTGTCAATAATTAAAAAACAGCTCCAAATTCAAGGCAAAAAAAGAAGTAGGTTTTCTTCCTAGAAGTCTACAATAACTAAAAAAGTTGACAGCGACCTGGATTATTGAGTGTCACCAACATGGTCTATTTTTTGCTTATTTCCCTGGAGTATATATTTGATTAACATCTGTTTAATTTCTTTGTCGCTTCCTCGCTGGTTTTGCATATTGCTATGATAGCAATATCTTCGGTAAATGTTGCAATTGTATATTTTCTAGGACAATAATATAACACGTATACAAAAGGTAAAGACACTTCTTTGTGGCAGCCCTGCTGTAATATCTGTCAATTCCATGTATGTTTCTTCCTGTTTAATTCTGAAATATCTTGCCAAGATGGAGGAGTCAATTATTTGAGAGTATCGTTTTGGTAAATGTAGTCTTAGTTTATAGTTATGGCGTCTTTGCCATACTTTATCATATACCTTAGTCACATCCTAAATTATTGATATAAGGTTGAATGCTCGAATAAATGAACTTTAAAAAATGAAGGCAAATTTCGAGCACAAATTTAATAATCAAATCTTGCCCAAGTACTTTCGCTTTCTACGGCATCATCAGGGGCATCTGCGCTTGCTGGATAGACCAAATTTGACGAAGTAAGTCTAAAATGTTAATCACAAAAAACTTTTATCATCCATTAACTTCGAGTTTTTTATCGAAGTTCCTTTTATATTCAATAATGCTGATATGTATAAAATTGTAACGATGTGCTCATATTAAATACTATGAGAAATTACATAACTAGATTAGCTAATAGAATGAGTAAGGTATGAAATTGTAAGGCAAAAATATGATAAAGTATGTGATGTATAAAAAACACAGCTTATTTACAAAGTTACTACTAAAACGTGTTTACTAAAACTAAAAACTGAAACAAAAAATGCTAATATCTGATAAAATATGCAGTATTTTTGTCAGTAAATGTACAACAAAGTATTACGTACAAAGACCAGCGGTTTTAGCGTTAAACGATGTTGACAATGAAAATTTCTTTTATGGGTTTATTCGCTTTTAGCTTTTTCATTTTACCAACCCTTGAATACAAATCTAAGTCAAATGAGCTAAGCTGCAGAATTGTAATTAAACCATTTTCAGTAATTTTGTACGTAAGAAAGGAAAATGGAAAATTTATGTATCCATATTTTGATTAAGTTGTTTGAAATTGTTCGTAATTTCGAGTCAGTTTAACCCTTTAACAAAAAGAACTATTTTTTTGAAAAAATATACTTTGGAATAGAGGAAGTTGTCTAAATCCGGGCTCCCACTTTGTTTTTAAATTGTAAAAAATTCAAATTTGAAAAAAAAATAAAACATTTTTTAATAGATATCTTACTGTTTTACATGGTTGTCTTTTTTTTATTGTATAATGGCTTTGGCATAGCCGATTAGCCAGACTATTTGTGGTAGTTACAATTTTTGATTTTATTACCTAAGCCTATTTATAATATAAATTTACAGGAAGTAATATGTTCGTATACACATTAAATTTTTGACATATTTACAATTTTTAATTTCCATACCTAAAACTACTTATAATTTAAGTTTACAGGATATTATTTGTTCGTAGATACATTTTAATATCTGCTTATTATTTGAAAAATTAATTGTATTGCAATAATAATTGCAATGGACAATTTAGCTCAATTAGTTTTTCATACATCATTTTGATACTTTGTACTGTCCACACTCCAATATAAGGTGCTGCAGATCTCCTACTTTACCAAAGGAGCAATATGGGTTGTCAGTGATACCTATGATTTGTTTGTATGCAGGAGTTAGTGCGTGGTTTGATCTTATTCTGTTTATTGTTTTTATAAATAACCTATTTGTCTCATATTCGAGCCATCTCTCATTGGGTATTAGTGGTTGGCAAGCTCTAAAGTTTATTCCAGTTGTACTTTGGTTGTATAAACGTTGCCAGCTTTGTTTGCAGTTGTTTCTACTGATATTATCTATGTCTGCTACTGGAAGAAGTGTGTTGTTTATATTATGTTTGGTTAAAGCTGCAGATTTAGCTAATTTGTCGACTTCTTCATTTCCTAATATTCCAGAGTGTCCTTTTACCCAACAAATAATAATCGAGCTACCTGCGTAAATCATATCATAATGTAACTTCTTTATTTCTATCTCAATATGGTTTAGGTTTTTTGTCGTTTTGGTATAGGTGAGTTTGTCCATAATGCTTCTACAATCAGTCAGAATGATATAATTATTCATACCAATAGAGGCTATATATTTTAACGCAATAAATAAAGCTGATAGTTCAGCAGTATGTATTGAAGCTTCGTTGGACAATCTACATGATTCTTTGTAATCAGAATCCCAGTGATATATTGCTCAAACCATTTTATTTTGAATTTTAGAGCCGTCAGTAAAAATATATTGAAATGCAGGCCACTTATCTTTAATAATTTTGTTGATCATACTTCCTGGAAGATTTGAATCCATATAATATATTTCTATTATCTTAGTACATGGGTGTCTATTGTATTTATATTTTTTTATTAAGTTTTGTAGGCGTGAAATTTTTTTTCTGGAACATTTCATTTTTCTGTGTTTAAGAAATGTTTCGTAATGTGGGACCCTAAAAAAATATTAGAGAATATTTTAAGAAAAACTTTAAAATAAAACACTAACAATTTAAATGAACAAAATTGTAATTTTACATTAAACACATAATAATTGACAGTCAAGTACGACAATATTCGCATATATATTTGTCTTTTTCTGCTCCTGTTCAGTTTGAACTTACTATCACCTACTGACCAGAAGAGCTAACAGATTTTGAAGAAATTGATAAAATGTAGCTAAAACATCTGGACATTTTGACGAGAATATCCTACAAGCAGATCGTATAGAAGAAGAAGAAAACAGTGACCCGGAAGTAAAAGCAGAGCCAGAGCTAGCTCCGACCCCTCAGCAGGCATTGCAAGTACTGCATCGATTCTTCATCCACCAGGAAAATGAGCGCAGTGCACTAGAAAATTCTGTGTCTTCAGGACAAGGTCAGGTCAGTTCTGTAAGAAGGAGATAGACCAAGGTGACAGACTTTTTTGTTAATGTTGGCTAAATATATTTTACAGTAGAATATTATTTTGTTATTGTACAGTACACATGTTTTAATTGTACAGTCATTTTTTTTTATACTGTATTGCTTATATTATTCTTTAATAAATCTGTGGTGTTAATGTGGTGTTCAATACAGTGTTAATTCATTTATATTCGTTTTGTTAAATTTTTTAAATTAAAATATGTTATTTTGTACAGTATTATTAATATTACAGAACCGAATATTACCTCTTTCTGTATAACGATCTCTCCTTATAATGATGAAAATTCCCGGTCCCTTGCACATCGTTATAGAGAGAGAGGACTGTATATAATATTTGCAAAGAGATTCCAGGAGTCCGGTCCTGAACATGGTGACACAAACTGTGTTTACATTTCAGTCCCGCAAAAGTGTACTTTTCAAAGTAATTAATATCAAAAAACTTAAACAAAAGCAGTAAGCGATCGTATATAGTGCAGTTACATTACCGAAAAAACAAACAGTGAGTTATTATTATTTTATATATCAAAACGTTTCAAAAGCATACTATTTGTAAGGTTAAGTGTCGGCCGAAAGGCCTGTTATCAGAACCACTGCTGGTTCTACAACTGGTTTAAATAATTATTAATTACCTACTAATGAGTTTATCAAATGATATCAGATCCGACCTTAAAAATGTGTCAACAGCCATGACTGACGATCAACAATCTCAAAACAAAACAACATATTCTGCTGAGCTTAATAATACTTCAATTCAGTTTCGTTCTAAGAATCAAGCAATTTTATTTAATGCGCTACCTGATACTAAAATAGAAGAGTACCTAATAGCTCTTGGCGAAGTTGTTCATCCACGGAATATTTTATTTTCATCAAGACTATCAAATAACAGAATATGTATCTATCTCTCCAGCGAATCCTTGGTCGAAAAATTTATGTCCAATCTAGCAGAAATAACAATAAAAGGCGAAAATCTAAAGGCTAGAAGATTAATAACTCCGAACGAAAGACTGTTACTATCGAATGTATGCCCTTCTATTCCACATACTCTAATAGAAAATGAGTTAATTAAATTGGGTCTCAAATTAATGTCACCTTTAACCTTCCTTAGAATAGGTAGTCAACTCCCAGAATTTCAACACGTCTTCAGTTTTAGAAGACAAACATATATTCAACCACTTGTAGATATGGACCTACCTTCTTCCTTCTTAATTACATATGAACAAACTTCGTATCGCATATTTTTAAGTTTAGATAAACCTTCATGTTTTATTTGTAAGCAAACAGATCACATTGCAGCAAATTGTACAAGTCATAATCCACAAAATGATCCCACTCTTATCCACCATCAACCACAACAACCAATACAACAACAACCACAAGGATCCTCACAGTATAACAAATCGCCCTTAGAAATAGAACCAGATCTTCCAGTCAGTAATTCTAATACCGAACCTACACCTAACCAAAAAACAGATACCACTTTAATACCTCCCGTACTTATGGAAACTACTGGTATATCTAAAGACCAGTCATCGACCAACAAAAGAACAATTTCGGAAATCAATACTACTCCATCTCCCACTGAAGAATTAAATAAAGAATTTAAAATCCCAAAACAAACCAAAAAGAAACAAAAAAAGCAACCTGAAGCTACCATATCAATTCAGGAAATGATGATGCCAACAAAAATAATATTTCATAATATGTCAAATAATTTTAACTTAACACATGAACAAACTCTTGACTTTTTTGAAAATTATTCTAGCTCGTCTGATCCCTTGAGCTTAATACAAACGTACACAACGGATATACCCAACTTTATGAACATGATAACAACAATTAAGCCATATTTTACAGAAAAAAGCATGAAAACCAAATGCACTAAATTAATAAACAAAATACAAAAAATGCTGAACTCAGACGATTCCGCAAATCAAGAAAGTGACACTACATCAAATTCAACTCAAGAAATAAACTAAAATCTTCGATCCGATTATTCAATGGAATGTTAACGGGTTCTATGCCCGTTTAGAAATGCTTAAACACTTATGTTCAATAATCTCGCCATCAATTATTTGTTTACAAGAAACAAACTTTAAAGGACAGCATAGTTATGACATGAGGAATTATTCTTGTTTCCATAAAAACCGAAACAACGCAAATATCGCTAGTGGAGGAGTTGTTACATATGTTAACCAAAAATATGAATCGGAAGCAATAGTAATTAATAGTAAATTAGAAGTAGTAGGAGTATCAGTGTCCTTTCCACAAAAAATAAATATCTGTAATTTATATATTCCACCTGACTTACCAATCACAGAAGCAGATATTTCAGATGTACTAGATCAGATTCCCACTCCCAGAATAATTGTTGGTGATTTTAATAGTCACAATCCAATATGGGGATCTCTTGGAATAAATTCCAAAGGTAAAATTGTAGAAAACATAATTACCTTAAGAAACCTAAACTTACTGAATGATGGACAATTAACACGATATAATATTCATACAGGTACCTCATCAGCTATCGACCTGTCATTATGTGATCCTGTACTGTCACCAAAGTTTTCATGGGATGTAATCCCGTTTTTATATGGAAGTGATCATTATCCTATTAAAATCTCTTTCAATAATAATTATGAAGATATTAATACAACTCCAATTCCAAAATGGAATCTAAAGAAAGCCAATTGGTATTTATTCAAAAAGTATATTCAACAGAACTGCCATACTTTAAAAGAAGTCACCGAGAACCGACATATAGATGAACTTCTAAATTCGTTTATATCACTAATTCATTCTGCTGGCGAAGGTCATATAGGTAAAACACAAACTCTACATAAAAGAAATTCATTACCATGGTGGAACGCACAGTGTACTGACATAATAAAAAAATATAAAAAATCCTTTAACAAATTAAAACGTCACAAAACACCTGAAAATACCATAGAATATAAGAAATTACGGGCTCAAGCTAGATATATAACTAAAAAGAACAGAAAAAAATCTTGGCAAGAATTTATGTCTTCTATTAATACCAATATGCCTATAAGCACGGTATGGGAGAATGTTAGAAAAATATCTGGAAGCAATACCTATAAAAGGATTCCATTCCTATGCAAAAATAAACAGATAGTAACTCTAATTACGACATAGCAGAATTAATAGCAAAACAATTTGAAATGAACTCCAGCAATAATAACTTTTCTAAAGATTTTATCAATACTAAGATGATTTCGGAAAATCAGTTAATAGATTTTGATTGCATTGAAGATAATCCCCTTAATATAACATTTACCATGGAAGAGCTTAATCACTCTTTAAATACCAGCAAAAAATCGGCGCCAGGACCAGACAATATTCCTGTCAGTTTCTTACAAAATCTACCAGATAATGGAAAAAAATATCTTCTTAACCTATACAACAGAATTTGGATCAATAATGAGTTTCCCACAACATGGACGCAGGCGATAATAATTCCATTACTAAAACCAAATAAATCACGAACTGATCCTGATTCCTATAGGCCAATTTCTCTTACCAATACAATGTGCAAAATCCTAGAAAAAATGGTGAATTATAGATTGAGGTGGTTTTTGGAAAATAATAAATTAATAATCAATGAACAAAGCGGCTTTCGCAGAAACAGATCAACCATAGATAATTTAATAGATCTAGAATCCGAAACACATGAATCATTTGCAATTGGACAGGAATGTCTTGCTGTCTTTTTTGATATAACAAAAGCGTTCGACATGGCTTGGAGATATGACATTCTTAACACACTGAGTCATTGGGGTGTCAAAGGTAACATGCTATATTTTATACATAATTTTCTCAATAAGAGACAATTTAAAGTTAAGGTAAATGGAACAGTATCCAGCACTAAAGACCAAGCAAATGGAATACCTCAAGGTTCTGTCATTAGCTCAACACTATTCTTAGTAGCGATAAACAAAATCTTAGAAAACTTTCCAAAACTTGTCAAGGCAAGACTATACGCTGATGACTTGGTTATATATTCAAGAGGAAAAAATATTCTTTCTATACAAAAAAATTTACAATGTGCATTAAATCACCTTGAAAACTGGTCGAATGCTGTGGGATTGCAATTCTCTACAACCAAAAGCAAATGTATTTTATTTTCAAAAAAACAGCACTCTACAAATCCAGATCTTTAGTTATATAAAAACAACTTAACTTATGTGGAACACTTAAAGTTTTTAGGAATGATCTTTGATAAGAAACTATCTTGGAAATACCATATTATGCAAATTAAGCAATCTTGTCAATCTGGTCTCAATTTAATGCGAACACTGTGCAATCGTAATTGGGGTTCAGATTTTAAAAGCTTGATCCATATTTATAAATCACTAATACGATCAAAACTCGATTATGGATCAGTTGTATACTCATCTGCAAAGAAGACACTTCTTGTTCAACTAGAAGTCATACAAAATACAGCACTAAGAATAGCTACAGGAGCATTCTGTACTAGCCCCATTAAAAGTCTGAAATCTTTAACCGGGGAACCACCTTTAAACTATAGAAGAATGTACTTGTCATTAACATACGCATCTTCTATAATGTGCGATAAAGTCGCATCCAACTTTCCATCACACTATCGCTGAACGTTTCAAGGAAACTTATATAAATAAAAAAAGAACGAACCCTCCCTTTTATGAGAGAATCAGAAGATATCTCTCTATCCATAACATTCAATTCCCAATTTTTTTTTGATCAAACAAATACATTCACACCTCCCCCTTGGACCTTTCCTCCTGCAATATGTGATCTAACTCTTTCTAAATACAATAAGCTTGAGATCCCCCATGCAACAATTATTCAATCATTTTACAACATACTTGCTTCTTTCCCAGATTATTGTCATATCTATACAGATTCATCCAAAACTATTGATGGTGTGGGATCAGCAGTCATAGCTCCGAACATTGTATTACAGTTTAAATTATCTTCCACTTGCATCGTTTACTCTGGAGAACTATACTCAATTATGCAAGCCCTCATTCATATACGTCTTCAAAATATTCCAAAATCTGTCATAATTACCGACTCTCTTAGTTCATTACATACGATAGAACAGTTATATACAAGTAATCCTATATGTATTTTAATAAAAGAACAATTACATTTACTAAACAACTCGGAGAAGCAAGTACGCTTTATATGGGTTCCATCACACATTGGACTTCCAGGAAACGAAAAAGCAGATTTCCATGCCAGAGAAGCAATACACAGTGCCTCTTCAGTGTTAGTGAACTTAGTGTCCGTTTCTGACTTCAAATTGTTCCTTAAAGAAAAAGTGACAAATGAATGGGAAAACGAATGGAATCTTTCACGATCAACACTACACATAATGAAGCGCTCAACCGAATCCTGGTGCGAGACAAACTTAAATCGCCAGCTGTTTGTTAAACTAACCCGTTTACGTATAGGTCATAGCAGACTATCTCACAGCTACCTAATCTCCAAAACAAATCATCCTATTTGTGACTTATGTAACTGCGACATTAATGTAACACATATCTTAATAGAGTGTCCTAAATATATTAGTGAAAGACAAAAATACTCAATACCTAGCAATATAAAGGCAGTCTTAGGAGTACATTGTAAATTTACAAATTTGTTTAACTACTTGAAGGATATTGATGTTTTAAAAAAACTGTAACTGTCAATTATTTGTAAACTGTATTTACAAATTGTAAAATGTGAACTTATCTAATTATTGTAAACCTACTAATTAATTAAAATACTGTTTAGATTTAAGCACCTATGTAACAACTATAGTACAGCTAATAACCCAAAGTAGTTGATGCTGTTATCAATAAAAAAAAAAAGAGATTCCAGTATTTTTCGTAGTGTATAAATGACGTCTATTGTCGATCTTTCTGTTATAAAGTCGTAAAGTTATATTTTTTTTTCTGCATAAATTATGTCTCTCGGTAATCGTTGCAATCTGATAATTGGAAACGTTATCGATGCCAAAAATCGTAACCTAAAATTCGTCTTTTGTGATACTAAAAAGTTGTTTAAAACTCGTGTAAATTTATTGGAAGCGTAACAGGTGACACCAGTCTCTAAGTTTGTGAGGGGCAAAGTTTGAACGCTATACAGACGACACTTAGCTAATAATAAATAATTTCGAACAAGTAACAGCCTCTCTGCAGCATCCAGCTTGGAATTGGTTATGGGATAAAATTGCCTTATATCTACCCTTCTTTAGGTAAGTAGGTTAGTAAAAACACTTGGAGTTTTTAAACTCTTCTAAAACAAATGTCGTTAAAGTAAGTGCAGTTTTAACTGCTTTTATTTCCTCCGTTTAGGATGAAACTTTAATGTAAATGTATAAAAATATTTGTTCATAAATAGAGATACTAATTTACAACTTAATAGGCCAATTACGCTAGTTTTATACTCGACATAATTGTACAAACGGGTCTGACAGTTAAATTGTGTAGTGGGAGATATTACAAAACGACCCTCATCTAAGGATTCATCATTTTTTTAGTGTAAATATTTTAATATTTTTAATATACGATTTTTTGTTTTAAAAATAATTTTTTGTAAACTAAAAAACTGAGTTAACCCTCTACCGCAAACGAAACCATTTATGGTTTCAAAATTTCAAAGTGTTGTAGAATACATAATATCCACCACCCATCGAAAATTCTGACTACATCATAGCTAGTACTCATTTTACTATATTTATCGAATATATATATATATATATATATATATATATATATATATATATATATATATATATATATTGTTATGATATGTAAAATCAAGAAAATATCAGTTTGTTTAAAACTATTTCAAAGTTCAAATAATTAAAATAATTCAGATAAGTCAAACAATAACCAACAAACATTTCAAAGAAGGAAAGTCTTTAAATTTTTGGATTACCTGTATTAAACAAAATGTAAGCTATGCATAAATTATTTTCTTTGTTATAATATACTTGAGTGACCCGCATAATTTTAAGTGAAATCCAAAGACAATTGAACCGGGTTTTCCAAATACATTAATGCAGTGATTAAGAAAAATAGAATAGATTTTAGAAAGAGGTTTTTGTTAGTTTTTAAGAATTGTAGAAAAATATTATTTGTAAATAAGTTTTAGGAAATTTTATAATTATAGGTAAAAATTTGTTTGTTATCGAAATAAAAAAATGGGAGAATTGTGACGAGCTTTGATTGGCGGAGATTAAAAAAGGTGGGATAGGTATGTAGGAATGAAAGTTTAGCTAGATTTTTGAGAGAGAAAAGATAATCAGTTGGTTTCCAAGGGTGCAAGGCGAACGGCCGTTGTTTCTCGGGTAGTTTCCCAGAGGTAGGAAGCAGTAGCAGTGAAAGTATGTGAGTTTTCGAATGTAGTTAGTGTATCTGACAGAAGCTGATCCAGTAAAAGATTGTAAGTCATATTTTTCTACTTATATTCCAAGAGTCACTGTTCAGGCCAACGAGAGATTCAGTTTATCGTAAAGAAAAGATATTCCAAGAGTCATTTTTCACTCAGGCCAACAAGAGATTCAGTTTATTGAGAGAAGAAGAAGCTAGCATAATTTGAACGATTCGTGCATTTAAAGGAGATCATTAAGGGCGATAAACTTGCAATAATTTGTTGTAAGATTGCTGATTACCTAAGGAGCGGCTGAGAGTAGATAATATAGTCTACAAGGAACAAGGATTTGGACCACTCATCATCAGAGAGAGATAGTTTTGTTTTCTGCAGTTTTTTCTTTTATTGATAACACAATTTTTACACTTAATTTAGAAAGGATATAAATATTTTGATTAGGAGGGTTAGAATAATTTGGGATTTTGAGATTTCAATTAATATTGCTTGTACCATTAATTTTGAAGGTTCACGTACGTAGAACAAAATTTTGAGAATCATTATATGAGATTTTGTTTTTTGAAAACATTTGAGTGTGAATTATTTCATTATTTTTATTTCAATATATAGTGTTATATCATATGTGTTTTTTATTATTCCGGTATTCTTTGGACCTTACCTTTCACATGTAATAGCATAGATATTGAAGCACGAATTTAACTCTGAGATAAGAGAATTAAAAAGTGTGATAGAGTCATAATCATATCATTTAAATAATTTTAATTAATTAATTAATTAATTAGCTAATTAATTGCTTGGCGCACCAAGACTTGAAATATCACAATAACTGGCTTCCAAAACGTGGGGCTTGAAAATATCGCAGCTTTACATTTGAAGGAAGGGAAAGAGATCTGGAATAAATACAGGTGATCCAGAGATAAAAACATTGAGGGAATTTGAATTTGAAAGTATTTTGACAATTTTTTCCAGTGGATATAAATTTGATTTATTGATTGATCGTAGTTAGTTGATATTTACTGCTATTGAATTATTTGATTTTATTTTACCAATCGTACATTTGATATTTATTTTGAATTATTTGAATTTTACTGATTGCGTATTTGATATTTGTCGTGAAAATTTATTACAATTGGGGAGAAATATTGTCGTGTTCTGCAACATATAGAGTGTTGTAAAATTTCACATTTGGCGGGGACAAAAACAGTAACGAAAAGAAACAACATGTCGACCACAAGGAGTCAAAGCAAAATGCAAGAAAGAAAGGAGGATAACAGAAAAGAGGAAACAATTGTTGAAGAAGGATCGGATAATGAAGGAAATGTTACAATAGTTGAGGAAAGAAAAGAAACAGGGATGTTAGAAAAATTATTAGCAATGATGCAAATACAGACAGAAACAATAGAGAAAAACCACAAAGAAACATTACAGCTAATACAAGAATTTTCACAAACAATAGATAAAAGCCACAAAGAAACATTACGAAAAATTGATGAATTTTCAGAAACAATAAATAAAGCATTAAAGAACTATGAACAGAAATTAGAAGAAAATGATACGAAAATGGAAAAGCGTTTGGACAAATATAAAAATGAAGAAAAAGTCTGTTTAAAAAAAGTTAGAGAAGAGAGGAAACTAGAGATGCAGAGAGAAGAAACAGAAACTAAAATGAAAGATATTAAGACTGTCCAGAAAAATGAATTAGAATAGTTAGAAGAAAAATTTAAAATGGCGTTACAAGAAAACAGGAAAGAAATAGAAAGGAAACTTAAGCAAAATGAAAAAGAAATGGCAGAAATTGAACTAAGAGGAGTAGAGAGAAAAGAAGTTATCATCCATGGAACTAGCGAGGCGAAAGTACAATTTGGCGGGGATATTAGAAAAACACACCCAATACCGTTTGTTAAATATTTGAAAACCAAATTGCAACATGTTAGATGTGTTAACGATTGCAAAGAAACTATTAGAAACCATCTGAAATAAGGAGCAGCATTATGGTATGAAAGCAAAGAAGATGAGTTTAAAATTTGGACAGATTTCGAAAATAAATTTCTTAACTATTTACGGTTAAAAAATAAACAGAGGAAAATAAACCAAGAGCTACTGAATGGAAAATATAACGAGAAATGGGAATATCTGAAGAAAGCCAAGTGGAGAAAAAGTATGAACATATTTTTAAAGTTAAAAACTTGGAAAAATTTAAGTGGAAAACATATCC
Organism: Diabrotica balteata; assembly: GCA_918026665.1. Lineage (NCBI taxonomy): Eukaryota > Metazoa > Arthropoda > Insecta > Coleoptera > Chrysomelidae > Diabrotica > Diabrotica balteata. Next base: position 19,567,097 of record OU898285.1, on the reverse strand, counting down.
AATCCCATATAAAGATAGGCCATATACGGTGTAATTTTAACATCACGACATCTATCAGTATCATGAGTAGATTTTAATAACGTAGTGAAATAATTTGATCCTGGAAAACTTTTGTCATTTTTAAAATTTAACAAAGAGTTTTCGGCAGATCAAATGGCGGGGATTTGTTATGATATGTAAAATCAAGAAAATATCAGTTTGTTTAAAAATATTTCAAAGTTCAAATAATTAAAATAGTTCAGATAAGTCAAACAATAACCAACAAACATTTCGAAGAAGGAAAGTCTTTAAATTTTTGGATTACCTGTATTAAACAAAATGTAAGCTATGCATAAATTATTTTCTTTGTTATAATATACTTGAGTGACCTGCATAATTTTAAGTGAAATCCAAAGACAATTGAACCGGGTTTTCCAAATACATTAATGCAGTGATTAAGGACAATAGAATAGATTTTAGAAAGAGGTTTATGTTAGTTTTTAAGAATTGTAGAAAAAATTTTATTTGTAAATGAGTTTTAGGAAATTTTATAATTATAGGTAAACATTTGTTTGTTATCGAAATAAAAAAATGGGAGAATTGTGACTAGCTTTGATTGGCGGAGATTAAAAAAGGTGGGATAGGTATGTAGGAATGAAAGTTTAGCTAGATTTTTGAGAGAGAAAAGATAATCAGTTGGTTCCCAAGGGTGCAAGGGGAACGGCCGTTGTTTCTCGGGTAGTTTCCCAGAGGTAGGAAGCAGTAGCAGTGAAAGTTTGTGAGTTTTCGTGTAGTTAGTGTATCTGACAAAAGCTGATCCAGTAAAAGATTGTAAGTCATATTTTTCTACTTATATTCCAAGAGTCACTGTTCAGGCCAACGAGAGATTCAGTTTATCGTAAAGAAAAGATATTCCAAGAGTCATTTTTCACTCAGGCCAACGAGAGATTCAGTTTATTGAGAGAAGAAGAAGCTAGCATAATTTGAACGATTCGTGCATTTGAAGGAGATCATTAAGGACGATAAACTTGCAATAATTTGTTGTAAGATTGCTGATTATAGTCTACAATATATCTATAATCTACGATTATAGATAATCTACGATTAATTATCTATAATCTATGAATATAGATAATATAGTCTACAAGGAACAAGGATTTGGACCACTTATCATCAGAGAGAGATAGTTTTGTTTCTGCAGTTTTTTCTTTTATTGATAACACAATTTTTACACTTAATTTAGAAAGGATATAAATATTTTGATTAGGAGAGTTAGAATAATTTGGGATTTTGAGATTTCGTAGAACGGTACGTAGAACAAAATTTTGAGAATCATTATATGAGATTTTGTTTATTGAAAACAATTGAGTGTAAATTATTTCATTATTTTTATTTCAATATATAGTGTTATATCATTTGTGTTTTTTATTATTCCGGTATTCTTTGGACCTTACCTTTCACATGTAATAGCATAGATATTGAAGCACGAATTTAACCCTGAGATAAGAGAATTAAAAGTGTGATAGAATCATAAATATATCATTTAAATAATTTTAATTAATTAATTAATTAGCTAATTAATTGCTTGGCGCACCAAGACTTGAAATATCACAATAATATATATATATATATATATATATATATATATATATATATATATATATATATATATATATATTATTTATATATATATATATATATATATATATATAAAAAATTTTCTATATATAAAATTTTCTCCAACAAATAAATTCACTATTTCCAACAAATATATATATATATATATATATATATATATATATATATATATATATATATATATATTTGTTGGAAATAGTGAATTTATTTGTTGGAGAAAATTTTTGGGGAAAGTAAGTATTATTTTTTATTATATAAATATTTTTCTACATCGAATTTCACATTATTATCTAGCTTTATGATGTCATTTATTATCAAACCACATATGGTTTCGTATGCATTCCGTCTAAATTGGTATAAATCCGTAAAATCCATAGATGGTTTCGAATGCATTTAATGTTATTTTAGTTATACCGTTTTTAGAAAAATTATCATTTGATTTTTGTTTTTAGAATGGATCCTGGGAATTTTTATGGCTCGTCTAAATACGTTAACTGTATTCCTGGTGATGGAGAACTAAGTGAAGACGATGTAGGATTAGATTCAGATAATGAGTATATTCCTTTGAATGGAGAACTAAGTGAAGACGAATTAGGTTTAGATTCCGATAATGAATATATATCTCGATGTCGTCAGTCCCAGTCTGATGATAGTGACAACAATGAACAAAGGAATTTGGATGAAAATATACCTACTTGCTCTGGTATAAATAGAATTGTCAACAAAAACCTAAAACCTAAAAATTTTATGGGAGTCAGGCCATTTGAAGCATTTTAATAAAAGTTATTATGCATTTAAAGGCGTTGTAGATCTACCAGAATGTATCCTTGAGTTAGAAACTAGTGCAGATTTTTTCTTGTTTTTGTTTCCAAAAGAATTAATATCCATGATTGTTGAACAATCAAACATAAAAGCTCTGCAGGATAACATAAACAAACCTGCCAATATTACCGAAAACGAAATGGAGCAATTCATACGAACTGTAATATTTATGTCATTGGTGAAATTACTATCATCGAGACTTTACTGGAATGCAACTCTAGGTCAACCACAAGTATTTGAATCTATGACCTGCAATAGATGGGAAATTATAAAGAAACACCTTCATTTTAGTGATAATAGTAACTCCGTTCCCGTTGGTAATCCAGGCCATGATAAATTGTTTAAAATTCGACCTCTATTAGACAAGATTAAACAACGGCTTTTACTGGTTCCCAAGGAGAAACATCTAGCTGTTGACGAACAAATTATCCCTACGAAATGCCGCCACCACCTCAAACAATATAATCCGGCAAAACTTCACAAGTAGGGATACAAAAATCAAGTACTTAGGGGTGTATCAGGTTTTAGTTATGACTTTGATATTTTTGCTGGTGAACAAAGCAATACTTTTCCAAATAGAGCGCCTGATTTAGGAGTCAGTGGAAATGTTGTCATTAGACTGACAGAGACAGTGCCGAAGAACGTTAATCATAAAATATTTTTCGATAACTGATTTAATAGTTCAAAATTACAGATTTATCTTACAAAAAATGGATTTTTACCTTTAGGTACGGTTCGATTAAACCGTGTTTCAAATTCAGGAATCCCATCCGAAAAAGAACTAAAGAAAAAAGAACGTGGTTTCATTGTAGAAAAAGTTGCCCTTTTTGAAGACGTAAACATAAGTTTAATAACTTGGTTCGATAATAAGCCAGTAAATATGTTATCAACTTACGTTGGTAGTGAACCTAGAACCACAAAACGTAGGTACTTCCGAAAAGAAAAAACATACAAAGAGATTCTATGCCCTTAAGCTGTTGATGTTTATAATCAGCTGATGGGAGGAGTGGACTTATTAGAATCGATGTTGGGACTTTACAGAATCCATCTAAGATCAAGAAAATGGTATAAACGAATTTTTTTCATATGTTGGATCTATGTGTTGTAAACGCATGGATACTCTGGCGTAGAAAAAATGAACAAAATTGCTATATGCCATTATTTGACTTCAAACAAGCCGTTTCTCAACATTTATGTAAATTTGGGAAGTCACTACCAAGAAAGAGAGGTCGTCCAGTAGGACAAAATGGGACTCCAACATCTAGTCATCAAGGAACTCCAACGTCTAGTCGTCAAGGAACTCCACCTGTCTTGTGGACATTCTGTGAAATTCTGTGCGTACGGACAACATTGGACATATGCCAGAATGGCAAAAATATCGCCAACAGTGTCAAATATGTACAAAAAAAACTTACACCAAATGTATAAAGTGTAAAGTATTTTTATGTGATAATGAAAAAAGGAATTGTCTATCACAATTTCATAACTAACGTATTTTTGTATGTTAACTTTTTATTAAAATATGTTCTTATAATGCATGTGAAACCACATATGGATTTTCAAAAAATCTACCAGTTTGTAGTTATTGCATATGAAACCATATATGGGTTTGCAAAAAAACTTCTATATATAGGCCTAAACAGTTATTTTAAATGTACTAATGCCTTTTATATACCTTAATAAAAATCACAATACACAAAAATATTTTTTATTTCATGTTTGCAATAATTCATGCAGTAGAGAGTTAAACTTAATCAGAGTATGTATTGAACGGCTAAATTATGGAATATTATCATTATTTCGAAAACCGTCGAGTTTTGAGGGAAATCCCGTAACAGGTCGATTTTTGTCATAAAATACCCATATTGGAGTACATGGAGTAGGAATGTCAGATCATGTCTTTAATTCTTTTTTCCTCGCAAATTGAACAGAACAACTCATCAACACATACCTTTATAACAACGTCAGGTTGATTTGAGCTTGACTCGGAATTTAGAAGAACAGACTCTAGGAAATTCACATTTATGTATACATATTCAGGGATTCTTCAGTATTCACTGCCTTTCCTCGCTCACCCGTTACCATCTCTCTCTGTTGTCCCATTCTCCATCGTTTAGGCCTGTCTTAGTCATGGCGTCGTCTACTTCGTTCCTCCAGGATATTCGGGGTCCTCCTCTTTTCCTCCTTCCTAAGGGGCTCCATTCGGTTATTCTCTTTATCCGTTTGCTGTCGCTAGTTCTTCTTACATGTTTATACCACTTTAATGTGTTTGTTCTATATTTGTTACGATGTCTATTTCTATTGATGTTCTTTACTTTGGTTCGTCATTACTTCTCCTTGTAACGTTTAAAACGTTACATTTTTCTTTTTAATAATTTCAAAGTACTCTCCATTATTTTCTGCTTATACTTTTTGATTTTCGTTGATAACAACTTCTTTTTCCTTTGTTTGTGTTCCTATATTTCATTTCAGTATTTTCCTATTACAAGTCACCCCGTAGTTATACACTCACCGGCAAAATTAACGGAACACCTTAAAATTGGGACATGTTAGATGTCTCGAATTTCCTAAACCTGTTGTCCGATTTTAGTGATTTTTTTAGTATGTTATAGGTGTATTATTTTAGAATATCGATGTAATAATATTGTTGCTAGACAGGTCAATGTCATTTTATACCGGGTGTAACAATCCTACTGTGTTTTTTCCTTAAAGTTCGGAACACCCTGTGGGATATTCTAGCATATATAAAATATTGAAATTAAAACTTAATTATAGCCTCAGGCTTTCTTAACATTTTCTTTTTTGATTCATTTGCTTATGTTTGATAATAAAAAAGTTAGGTACGTTAACAACTAGCCATGTTTTTCATCAATAAATCCTCATTTTCTGCTTAGTTTAATAAACAAGCCTAAAGTAGGCTATGAGAAGTTAACAATTTAATACACACACCGGCAAATTTAAAGGAACCTGTTATTAATGCAATATTTCTTCATATTTGTATTTTATAGACTATATCTACATAGCTTTGAAAGCTCCTTGTCACAAGAAAGTCTTAAATGTCAAATTAATTTGTTTATTTGTATTGTGTTTTACAGTTTACAGTCATTCTGTCTGTTCATAACAAGTACAAACTTGTGTTTAATTGAGCGCATAGTAAGAAAGAGACTTTAAAAAGCCGGTCTCAAGTCATATGTGCCAATAAAAGCTCCCAGACTCCAGAGACACCATCGTTTAGCACGACTACAATTTGGTCGAGTACAATGATAACCACTGGAGTCAAATTCTCTTTACGGACGAGAGCCGTTTCTGTGTAAATTACATCGACGGTAGAGAAAGATTGTATTAACGCCAAGGAGAACGAAATGCTCCTTTCAATTTTACTACGACCGTACCTTTTGGTGGAGGTTCAATTATGGTGTGGGGCGGTATATGTTTGGGAGCAATAACAGAGTTAGTGGTGATTGATGATGGAGCATTAACAGCAGATAAGTATATCAGAGATATTCTCCAAGACCATGTGGTACCTTTTTCACCATATATTGGCGAAAATTTTATTTTAATGCAGGATAATGCGAGCCCACAAGTCGCAGACTGTGTAAGATATTTCTTATTACAAGTGGGTATAACAACGATGAATTGGCCAGCTTGTTCCCCAGACCTAAACCCGATAGAAGATATGTGGGACATGCTAGGCAGAAAACTTAGGACACGGGTTCCTGCTATTCAAAACAGAGAGGAAGTCACAATTGCTTTGATTGAGGAATGTGAGAGACTGCCCAACAACTGATCGATAGCGGTATCAGAAGTATGAGAAGACGAATAACTGCAGTTGTAAGGGCTCGTAGGGGAAACACACGCTATTAAATCCAAAAAAATGCATAAAAAACCAATTTAAGTTCAAACTGTACAATAAAGTTAATGCGTTTAAAATCCGTATTTTGTTGAGTCTGACATCTTTGTGTTTTATTTCTTCTTAAACAGGTTTTATATTGTACTACCATTGTAATATAAATTCAAAATACTTCACCAACATTCGTATTATGATATTATCTAAACAGTATATAGACTAGAGAGAAAATACTCAGATTTTATGGTTGTTCCTTTAAATATGCTGGTGAAACTAAGAAGAAAATGAGCATTTATTGATGAAAAACATGGCTAGTTGTTAACGTACCTAACTTTTTTATTATCCAACACAAGCTAATGAATCAAAAAAGAAAATGTTAGGAAAGCCTGTGACTATAATTAAGCTTTAATTTCAATATTTTATATATGCTAGAATATTCCACAGGGTGTTTCGAACTTTAAGGAAAAAACACAGTATGATTGTTACACCCGGTATAAAACGACATTGACCTGTCTAGCAACAATATTATTTCATTGATATTATTAAATAATATAACTATAACATACTAAAAAAATCACTAAAATCGGACAACAGGTTTAGGAATTTCGAGTCATCTAACATGTCCCATTTTTAAGGTGTTCCGTTAATTTTACCGGTGAGTGTATCTTCGCTTACTTTATCATACAAGAAACAGAAACTCCACCACTAAATAATTTATTTCTATCACTCCGATCCGATTTAATTCCTTTTTTTTTAATAAACCATCAAACGACAAGGTACTCAAAAGTAAATTTTCGTGGTCAGAAACTTTCAACAGTATGGCCACTTTCGTTTTGGTTAAAGAAAATTCACGTTGACCTTGGTTATGGTTAAAGAAAACCTACGTTGACCTTCGTTTTAGTTAAAGAAAATTCACGTTGGCCTTGGTTATGGTTAAAGAAAATCTACGTTGACCTTGGTTATGGTTAAAGAAAACTCACGTTAACCTTGGTTTTGGTATAAGAAAATCTACCTTGGTTTTGTTTTGAGAATCCACATGGTTTTTGGATTCAAGAAAATCCATATGGTTTTGGTTTAGAGGCATGGTTTTTGCAAATAGTTTATGGTTCGAGTTGAGAAGAGAGCAACAGCAGGATTTCTCATAGAGTTAAGGTAAGTTTCTTTCTTTCTTTGAATTTTTTATGTAGATACTTAATTCTCTTTTGCTAGAACCTCAATTTTTAATTGTTATTACATTTTGATTTGGTATTTTATTAACGTATAAATTAATAAAGATATGTGTTGAAAAATTATTTTATTATTAATTGAACTTTGATGGTACACAAGGCAAATATCGAACACAGTAGTTAATCAAATCTTGCCCAAGTACTTTCGATCACAAGATCATCCTCAGGGGCATCTGAAATAAGCCAAGAAACGTTTTTTTTTTTTAAAGGAAAATTAATTCACTTGGATAAAAACTCCAAGTTTATAGTTGAAAAAAGTTTTTTATGTGATTTCACCTCACCCAACTCAGCATAAAATGGCTGCTTTCAACAGTTACATTCATCGATTACTTAAATTTCCTCTTTCTGATGATAATTTTAATACAGAACTCAATACTCTTAAGCAGATTGCTGTCAATAATGGCTATGATCCTAACATTATATACAAACTTCTAAATAGAGCTAAACTAAAAATTGCAGAAAAGCTTGCATATTCATCACAGTCTTTTCAACCTACTGTTTCAGATAACATCAGATATTTCTCCTTCGCTTATATTAGCAACATTTCCAATAAAATATCTAAACTTTTTACTTCTGCAATTGATAACATCAAAATCTCCTTTAAATCACATAACACTTTAGGCTCCTTCTTAATCAATACCAAAGATAGGATGAATACACTTGATAAAAGTGGTATTTACAAATTAAAATGTGATGATTGTGATGCCTCTTATGTAGGTAGAACCATCAGAAAGTTATCCACTAGAGTCTCTGAACATTTGAAAAGACCAAACTCTTCAAGTTTAGGTCAACACTTAGTATCCAGCAACCACAATTTTAACATCAATTCTGGTTCATCTATCTTACATGACATTAGTAGAAAGAAAAACTATCTTGAGTTGGATTTATTGGAAGATTTGGAGATTACAAGGGAAACAAATGAAAACTCTCACTGTCTTAATACTCAAATTAATTTAAATTGTACTAAATTTAATCCTATATTTAAAAACTTTATTACAGCTCCATCTCGTAGTGGGCCCAGCTCGACTGTTTAGACTTCATGCACTGAGTATTTACATATTAATTTGAAAGTTCTTCCATTGACTGTGGATTCAACTGAACTACTTGGATTATAACCCATTTATATATTTTGCTTTTAATTTTGATTTTAATTTTTAGCAATTCAACTGAATATTCAGATTTTCTTTTTACAGTACTGATAGCGCTTAGTGGACCATTTTATTGTAGTCAACTATCCACTGTCTAATATATTGTTTAGTCTATTTCTTACATTCATACTTTATGTCAACTTCAATTGCTCTCAAACTAACATCCTAATTATTATAGACAGGTTTGAGTGTGAGATCTGGATTATTCAATCTACATAAAAATATTAGATATAATTTTATATTTCTTCAGTTGATTTCTAATAGTGGTGTCAGTTGGACCTTTGGTCAATACTTAGTTTCATAAAATCTTGAAAGGCGCAGATCACTTATCTATTGTAACTGCCCTTCACAAGATGTCATTTGTCACATGTCATCTCAATATTTCCGCCTCCGCCAGGCTGGGAGCCATTCTGTCTCCGGCTTCTATATAAAATGTAGCTTCTTCAATTTTTTAAATTTTAAAGTGTTTGTTTGTCTTTGTTTAGTATATTTGTTATGTCCCAATTTACATTTATGACATTCTGTTACTGCTGGATAGGCCACAACTGACGAAGTAAGTCTATAAACTTTAATCACATAAAAAACTTTTTTCAACTATAAACTTGGAGTTTGTATCCAAGTGAATTAATTTTCCTGTTTTTAAAAAAACGTTTCCTGGCTTATTTCAGATGCCCCTGAGGAAGATCTTGTGATCGAAAGTACTTGGGCAAGATTTGATTAACTACTGTGTTCGATATTTGCCTTGTGTACCATCAAAGTTCATTTATTCGAACATTCAACCTTATATTGATTTATTAATAATTCCCGATTTCTCAAATTTAATTATTTTATGCCGAACAACACCCCTGAGGGGTTTCAATGTGCAATAGATGAGCTAGTCGTAACATCCTATCCATTCGTGTTTACTTTTCAGAATCTTCGCAGGTATTCCATCTATGTTGTTACTATTTTACTGCTGTTTTTCTTACTTATAATTCAATTTTTAGACCCATATGTCATAATACTTCGCACTAATGTATTATAAATCTGTGTTTTTGTCTTCATATTTAGGTGTCTATCCCATCACACTGAGTTAAGTTGTCGTATTTCTGTTCTTGTTTGTTCTAATCTTTGCTAAAGATTTTCCTCTGCGGATACCATATGCTGGATTATAAACCATAAGTATTTGAATTTATCCTTTCCTTTGATTGTTACGTTGTCGTCAATATGTAGATCTCCTTCACTAGATGTCTACTTCACTTATAGATAGGTACTTTCTTTTCGCGAGATTAATATCTGGGCCAGCCTTGGTATATTCTTCTTTCTACGTAATCTTCCTATTGATGATATAACGCTCATTCCTCTGTATTTTCGCATTGTTTTCTATCTCATTTCTTAAATATATCCGGTGTAATTTTTTTGAGCCGTACTTTATAAGCTCGGGTGAGAGGCCTCCAGGTCCCGGTGCTTTCCTATTTTTGATTACTTTTATCGCCTTTCTCATTTCCCTATCTGTTATTTCTATTTCTTGTTGTGGGGATCTGCTTCGTCTTCGCCTGTTTTCTTTTCCGATGAATTGTGGTTTTTGCTATGTTAACAGTTCCTTGTAATAGTCCTTCCATTCTTTGTCCTGTATATTTCCCAATTTAATTGTATCTTTTGAGTTTTGTTTCAATCCTCTCAGTACTTTCCATGACTCCGAAGTTCTTGTAACTCCTACGTACGTATCAATATTTAAGCAGTTTCTTTTCCATTCTTCATTCTTTTGATGTGTTATTTGTTTTTTCACTTCTCTATCTTTTTCTCTATATTTTTTATCAACTTCATCGTTGTTTGTAGTCAGCCATATTGTGTATAGTTGCTTTTTTTAATTATTATTTTTGTTGGTTTATTTATTTCATAATAGTGCTGTTTATTGGTTATATGTTCTTTCTCTCCAACTGCTTCGAATGATTCTTGATTTATACTATCGTTTACATGCTCGTATATTACTTCGATGTTGCCGTATCTGAATTCTATTAGGAATTTCGCATTTCTTTTTTGCTTAGTTTTTCTTGACAGCTTCTTTATTCCTTTTACGACTAGTTTTAGGGTGTAGTTTTATTTTTGCAGCCCTTATAAGTTTCTTGGACGAATTCCATTTAACCTTTTCCAATTTCATTTTTATTTGTTTTATCTGTTCCTGTGCTTACTGCAGCTAATCAAATTTATTTTTATAAGGACTCCCCGTTAAAAGCATTGCTTTTTGTGCTGTTCCCTTCTTGGATTTTGGATGAGACTTCGGTATCGGGAAAATTAAATCAATTGAAATGTTTAGTTTTGGACTTGCTTTACCAGTTTTTTTAGTAGGCCTAGTGGGTGTAGTAGTCGTAGCTAAACTCTCTTTAGGACTAGGTAGTTCAGGTCAGATTATTTCGTACTCTACATTGGCTCTTGTTGTAGACCTACGTGGTTTATTGTTTGTCTCATTAGACTCTTCATTTTAACCATCTTCCCAAGTTTTACTGCCTTCATAGTTATTTAAATTTTCAGCCTTACAAAAGTCATGATCTTTGAAGATTATGAGATCAACAGGCCATACTTCACTAGTTCTGAAACTATTGACTGCAATTTCAATCCTTGCTGCTCTCCTATAAGCTTTAGAAATCAAACTAGCTACGTAAAGTTGTGTAACACATAATCTGGGGTTAGAACGATATTTTTTTTAAAAGGCATATTGTCCTAACACTAAAACTAGTGCTAATACTAATATAAAATTACCACTAATACGTTATGCAAGGAACACTATTGTATATAAATACTAAAATAATTAATTAAAAGCGCCTAAATATGTTTTTAAAAATTAATACGTTTTTATAGACAGGTATATTACTTGTACGTACATGAAAATGGTACGCCAGGAAGGACACACAGCCGCATTAAAATACAATAAATTATGGATAAATGGTGAACCGTTCTCACTGGAGCAACTAGAAGGCATAGATGTAAATTACTGGAAGAAACCTGAAGAGAAGAAGGGTAACGCTAGGACAATAAACGACAGATCTCCCATATCTGATAATATAGATCCAAGAGGAAAATTGATGAAAATGGCTTCAAAAAACTAACAAAAAATATAACAAAAGACAGCGACAGTATAACGGAGTTGGCAATGAATACGGACATGAAACTGTTTTGTAAGAAAAGACGCAAAAACAAAACAAAATAAAGCAAGAAACAAAAATAGAAAAATAAGAATAGGAACGTGGAATATCAAAACACTTCTAAGACCAGGCAAAATGGAAGAGTTGGCAAAAGAAATGATAAAATACAAGAGGGGAATACTAGCGCTACAAGAAATAAGGTGGGCAGGAGAAGGGATGATTGCTAGAAGAAATTACACAATGTACTACGCAGGAGAAAGCAAACAGGGGCGCAATGGAACTGCCTTTCTAGTTAGTAACAGCGTAAGAGACAAGATTATTAACTTTAAAGCGGTTGATGGAAGAATATCATATATTAGAATGAAAAATAAACGAGCAAATTTAACATTTGTTAACATATATGCCCCTACTGAGAATGCTCCTGAAGAAGAAAAGAATGAATTCTATGATAAACTTGAAGAATTGTACGAAGAAATACCAAAGAACGACATACTAATCCTATTAGGAGACTTCAACGCAAAGATAGGGAAAGAAGACACGAACAGAGAAATCGCAGGAGAAGAAACAATCCATCAAAATACGAATAACAATGGCAGGAGAATATGTAATCTAGCAGCAGCAACCAATACTTTTATTATTAGCACTCAATTCAAGCACAAAAAAGAGCACAAAGTAACGTGGCTAATACCTGGAACAACAGATGGAAACCAAATAGACCACATCCTAATCTCAAAAAAATGGAGAACAATTTTTCAGAATGTAAGGTCTTACAGGGGAGCCAATGCTGATTCGGACCACGTTTTGGTGATAGGCAATTTGAAATTGAAGATACTTAAAGATAAAAACGACAGAAAGAAAAGAAAGAGGTGGAATCGGTCGAAACTAAATACAGATAATGCAAACAGAAAATTCTGCACTAAATTGGAAGAAAAACTACTAGTCCTAAAACCATCGAGCATAGATAAAACATGGGAAGACATAAAAGATAATATCTTAACAACAGCAGAGGAGACGATAGGACTAATGGAAAACAATAAAAGAAAGGATTGGTACGATGAAGAATGCGAGCAAGCTAGTAAAGACAAGGACAAAGCAAGACACAGGTGGGTGGCCACAGGGAAACAAGAAGATCTCCTACACTATAAAGAGAAGAAGAAAGAGTCAGACAAATGCTGCAAAAGAAAAAAGAAGAAATGGATCGAAGAATTACTGCAGGAACTCGAAACCAATAGTAATGACAATGCAAGACTATACAAATATATAAAATCACAGAGAAAAAAAGAGATACCAGCAAATATTGGAAAAATAGAATGGGAAACACACTATAGAGAAATATTGGCGACTATAAACAGATTAAAGACAAGGAAAGCAGCAGGACCAGACGATATTATAAATGAGTTCTTTAAGAATGGGGGAGAGGAACTAGCCCACAGAATCCACAACCTAATAGAACGAATATGGGAAGAAGAAAGCATGCCGAACGACTGGAATTGTGGTCTGATAACACCAATCCCTAAAAAAGGCGACAAGACGAAATGCAGTAACTACAGGGGAATCACGTTATTAAATAAAATGTACAAAATATTAACAAATTTGATCAGACAAAGAATAGAAAAAGAAACTAGAACAAAAATAGGTGAATACCAACATGAATTCAGAGAAGGTAAGTCAACAATAGATGCAATACACATTGTAACGCAAATAGTCGAAAAAAGTTACGAGCACGGAATAGATCTACATATACTGTTTATTGACTACAAGCAAGCTTTTGACAGTGTAATAAGGGAGCTAATTAAGGATATAAATCAATTAGGCATCCAAGAAAAATTAGTAAGTCTCACGAAAATGACGATGAAGGAATCCAAGGCACGAATCTTAACAAAGGAAGGCCCGTCAGATGAAGTACAAATGGAGGTAGGTGTCAGACAGGGAGACTCCCTGTCAACAACATTATTTAACATTGCCATAGAGGGCGCAGTAAGAGCAGCCAAAATTATGGGAACGATTATCGAATCTTCAGCCCAACTGATTGCGTATGCAGACGATATCGCACTGGTTACTAGAGATTTAAAAACCATGCAGAACATAATATTAATACTAGATAAAGAAGCAAAGAAGAGAGGGCTAGTAATAAACCAAAGCAAAACGAAATACCTTAAGTGTTCAAGAGAGAATACGAATATAGAGAAATAAATTAAGCTTGGTGCATATACATTTGAAAGAGTACACCGTTTCAAATACCTGGGAGTGATGGTAAATGACAGAAATGATAGAACAGATGAAATAAATGAACGCATCCTACTGGGTAATAAAACCTACTGGAACTACCAAAAATTCTTGAAAGAAAAACACATTAGTAAGAAAACCAAATTAAAAATGTACAAGACTGCAATCAGGCCAGTGATCACCTATGGTGCAAAGACGATGTGCCTAACACAAAAAGATGAAATGAGGTTAGAAATCTTAGAGAGAAAGATAATTCGACGAATAATGGGGCCGGTGAGGATAAGTGTAGGCGAATTTAGAAAATTAACCAATGAAGAAATTAAAGAAGTCATCGAGGGTGAAGACATAATCCAGTTCGTTAAGACGCAAAGGCTCAGGTGGCTGGGGCACACAGAAAGAGCTAACCCAGACTCTACGCTAAAGCGAATAACTGGATGGAGACCAACAACAAAGAGACCAAAGGGGAGACCCAAAACAAGATGGAGAGATCAAGTCTTAGGAGACATAAAGAAGCTGAGAATCTACAATTGGAAGGAGCGCTGTAAGGATCGGAAAGAATGGAGGAAAATTGTAGACAGGGCCAAGTCACACACGCTGCTATAATAATAAAAAAAACAACAGCCGACTGATTCTCCGCAATAAATGAATCAGAGAGCCCAAAAGGGCGGCAAACACTCCGCCAGGAGTGAATAAGCCATGATGATGATGATATTACTGGTAGATTGTAAATTTTATGACAAAGTACTTTTAAAACAAAAGTTACAGTATCTACTATTCTGTAAGTTTCAGCATGGCCAGTTCAAAATTCAAACCGATAACTTTTATTAAATTTTGCTGTAATCTGCCGAAGTGTGGTACAAAGTAATTTATATGGCAACACTGTTAGCACGACGTTTCGTTTGAAACGTTTCGATGCCGAAAGTAATGCTATCTGTCGATGATAAATATTACCGATGTTTCAGATGGAGCCATCTCTCTACAGCACATCTTGATGACGGTGGCAGTTGAGGATATAATTCTTTTTTAACGGAATTTTTCATATGGTTCATAGGAAAAAAACATTGTATTGTACATACTTACCACTTTTACAGTTTTATATATGTTTTTATTTAAATTTTGTCCAGTTTCTTACCGGTAGCTTTATTATAAGCCAGACCATATTATTTTTTTATATTGTGAAAAACTGTAAATTCAAAAATTTTCAAAAAATTCAAAAGTATTTTTACGTTTTATATCTTTATGCTGTAAAAAAATTAACAAAATTGTATGTTTGGTTTTCCCGCTTTATACTTGGAAAAAAGTAGTTTTTTGAGTTTTTTCGAAAACGAAAACATGAAGTTTTCTCAAAATTTGTCAAAATACTTCTAGTTATCACATATACCTTCTTAAATTTTTTCAATTTTTTTAAATGTGTAGTTTGTCTTTTGGGGGGTGCAGATCAACCTAACTGATCATCGTGGACGTTGCTTGTGGTTCTCTCGGGAAGAGTATGTCCTTATGATGAGCTTTGAAAGCATAAAACCACCTCTTTCCTGCCATTTGGGGTTCTTTATTAAAACTATGTTGTATTTATTTTTCTCTACGATTTGAAATCCAAGCCGTCAAACATCATTGATCGTGAGGCCAAACATCAACATCTCCAGTTTTAAAATGTGATCAACTAGCTCTTTCTCCACTGCTTTTGGTAACAAACTGCCTCGGTCAAAAGCCTTCGTTTTTTCATTTGGCTTGACATTCTTAAGGTGACGGAGCAAGGTAGGCTTAGGGACTCCATACTGCCAGTTCATGTCGTCTACATTCCAAGTCCCATATTTTTCTTTTGGAAACTAAAACACACAACAACTGCGTTTATGTTATTTATTTATTTTTGAAATTAAGTAGGTCCTAAATACCCAATGGTATCTGAAATTGTACCGGTACAATATACCCAACCTCGGCGAGGTACAATATGAGAAACTTGCACTGTATGTAAATAAACTACGATTTATAACCTAAAAGTGGTCCTGCAAAGCGAAACAACTCAATTTTATACACCTAAATACATGCTTTTCTTGTATTTTTTGAATCAAAATGGTTGACACATAGCTCTACAGATGCTGTAACGTTACGTATGAAACTAGAAAACTATACTGAAAAACCATGAAATACAAAAAATTCGATAAAACAAAATCTACAAATGTGAACGTTGTAAAACTTTAGTACTCAAATCTAGGTAGTAACTAGTTCCACTAAACGACATAAGAGCGTTCTTGCTGTCCCATAAAGGATCAATACCGCAGTGGTACAATATTGGCGCCGGTACAATTTCGGCTACTTTTCCCTATCTTACTTTGTGTATCTTTTTTTGAAAAAGTTGTCTTTTAGCGTCAAATCTCCAAATAGACAAGTTTTTAAGTTATGAGCAAAATAATGAGTTTGACGTTTTGATAGTTTATTTAAAAATATTTCAACTAAAACATTGATGAATCTCTAGATGAGAGTGTTTTGTAATATGTCATACTAGATACACATTTTAACTGTCAAACCAGTCTATACAGCTCTGACGAAAAAAGGTTAATTTTTGAGTAATTTGATTAGTCTATAAAACAGATGTCACTGCAACTCATATTCCACTTATTGCTTTATTTCAAATCTGGTCGTTCAAACCGGAATTAATCAAAATTTATTAGTAGGTCACTCGCACTACGATTTGCATTTTACTGCATCACATTAGTGATTATGTCCTTGATTTACTTGGCTATCTTGAAAACTATTAACTATCTTCAGTTATCAATTATTGTTCAAACGCTCTTGAACTAAAACATGTGTTATACGAAGTTAATGAGCGTGATGTGATGAGAGCGATTATTATATAGTGTGGAAACCACTTATGGAATAAAATTGTTTGTGTCCTTATTATAGAAAATAATAAAAAAAACTCTGACTCATGGCACCTTTTAAATTTAGATGTGCGCTTTTTAAACATAAATTTAAATGTACAGGGTGATCCACGCAAGTTTGGCATGGTCCATAATCCTTATTTTTAATGAAACACCCTGTATATTTTTATGTTTTTAAAGACCGCTTTACAGCTTGCAAGAAAACTTGCTGCAACTTCTTGCATGACTAACTTTCATGCAATTTATTGCAGGGTCTTTATGTGCGACTTTACAGCTTGCAATTAATGTTGAAATTTTTACTCTTAACCTAACTTATTTATGATTTTTTTAATTACTTGTTTATTTAAAACACTTTAGTCGATTTAGTTTGATAGATAGATTGAATTAATTTCGATAGATAGATTTAGAATTAATTTCGATAGATTTAGATTAGAATTAAGAATGATATATTTAGAATTAATTTCAATAGATATATTGATTTAGATAGATAGATAGTAAATTTCGTAATGCCAAGACTATGCAAGACATTGTTGGTACTTCGGGCAGAAGATAGTTCAATTTTTGATCATACTCTAACGTATTAATTAAAAATATTAAAATTAGAAAAAGCCGATAATCTACAAATCAAGCCAAGCTAAATACAAATGTGTGAGAAAGGAAATAATAAACAAAACAATAAACAGCTGATCGGCATGTCTCCGTGTCAATCAGTGATTATGACATTTGACATTGTGAAAAAATCAAACTTCCTACAAATTCCCCTAGACTTGCATGAAAACTTGCACAGAAAATGGCACCAAACCGATTATCGCGCAACTGCAATAAGTTGCAGGCAATAATCAGCTGACGACATACTGCGCATGCCTTTGGGCAACTTTCTTGCGTCTTGCAGGTAAAATTGCAAGCTGTAAAACGAACTTAAAATATTCTTAACAACCTGATTTCAACTAACTATATCATGTAGTGTCTATAATGAATAATACAAGGTGAAATTTTAAAATTAATAATTTATCACGTGTTTGGTATTATTTTAAATTAGCTAAATACAGAAAATACCCTTTTACTGTGTCAGTATATTGGGGAAATTTTCTGTTTAGTAACCGCGTTAACATTTTTTGTCATGAATAGGTAAAAACTGTCTAGATAGGCTACTAATTAAACTAAATCGGTAAATAATGCGAATTGTTATCAATAAGTTGTTGGTGTGTTGAAATTTTACATTGAAATAATAAATTCTTAATTAAAAGCTAATTTCTTGCAGAAATAAAAATGAAATATTTAACTGAGACCCACCGAATTGAGATTTTAATGATCATCGGTTACGGGGAGAATTGTATAAGTCCAGTTGAAGTAGCAAACTTATTTAATCAGAGGTATCCTCAGTTGCCTAATATTTCACAAGGTACTATGTCTATAAATTATTCACAATTCAGAGAACTTGGATATGTTAAACCGTTAAAAAGAAAACGGAACTTCATTTGTGTATATAACTAAATTTATTTTTAAACTTTTTTTATGTACTGTGTCAAAAACATGAAGCATTTAGAGGTGAAAAGTTTCAAACAAGAACAAATCTTAGATTTATATGCACGACAAATTATTTTAAATATGTTGATATATACAACAAAAACAAATTTCGATCTGACTCCAACACAAATTGTTTCTACAAGAAGTACAGCGCTGGGTGTTAGCGATAGGACAGTCTGGAAAATTCGTCAGCAAGGATTGTATCATAATGGGGACTTACCCAAAATTCTGAAAAACCCACGTAAACGGACCAATAAGGAAACCAATCGAAAATTTACCTACGATGAGAATATCAGGATCCAATTCAGAAGACTTGTTTACATGGAATTTTTCTTAAAGAACATCATTACCACAATCAAAGCTATCCTGGATGCCGTTAATTTACATGAACATTTGCCTAAATTTTACAAAAGTACTCTATATCGACTATAGCGAGAGATAGCGTTTGTTTATGAGAAAAGAGGAAAGAAAGCAGTAATGATGGAACGTCCTGACATAATAAATTGGAGGCATAAATTTCTTAGAAAAATACATAATTATCGAAATCAAGGACACAATATTTTTTATTTGGACGAAAGTTAGATAAATATCGGACATACAGTAAATAAGGTATGGATGGATTCAACCATATCTATAGTATATGCCCCATATAACCATAGTATATGCCCCAACAACAACACACGAGGAGGAAGAAATTGACAAATTTTATGAGGATATCACCACAGCAATGGAAGACAAAAACATAAAAACAACGATCATTATGGGAGATTTTAACGCAAAAATCGGAAAGAAAATGGAAGAGTCAGAAAACAAAATAGGAAACTATGGACTTGGAACAAGGAATAGTAGGGGTGAGAAACTACTAGAATACTTAGAACAACAAAACCTTCATGCAATAAACACATACTTTAATAAGAAGCCAAACAGAAAATGGACATGGGTCTCCCCAAATGGGGTGACAAAAAATGAAATAGATTACTTCCTCTGCCAAAATACAAAAATCTTCGAAGACGTAACTGCACTTAATAAATTCTCAACTGGTAGCGACCACCGCATACTACGAGCCAAAATAGAAATAAACAAACTACAGATGCAGAAAGCCGGAAGAAAACCAACGGCTATTGACCATAGCAGAATAAAACAAAACGCAGAAGAATATAGACAAGCTTTAAGGGAAAACTATAAACACCAATTAGGAAAGGAAGAGTCGGAAATTAATAAAATTAATAAAGAAATGAAAGAAAAACTCTTAGAAGCGGGAATGAAAACCGCCAAAAAACTAAGAACCAAAGAAAATAGACTAAGTAGCAGGACACTTCAATTAATGGAAAACAGACGAAAACTAATAAGCGAAAACAAAAGAAACACAGTAGAATACGTAGAACTAAACAAACTAATTAGAAGAAAAGCAAGAGAAGATCTGAGAACATACACTGAAAATGAAATTGAGAAAGTAATTGAGAGAAACAAGGGCCTAAAATGTTTACGACCAAATTTAGGGAAGCCTCTACTCATTTCAATAAAGGACGAAACAGGAAGGGAAGAAAGGAGAAAAGATAAGATATCGGAAGAAGTAGAAAGATTTTATAAAGAGCTATACACCTCAAAGAAAGACGCAAACGTAAACACACAAGAATATATTAAAAAAACAATCACTAATGTAAACTCAGAAACACTGCCAAAAATAGAAAATTATGAAATAGAGGTAGCATTATTACAATTAAAGAACAATAAAGCACCTGGACCGGATGGAATCCTTGCTGAAATGCTGAAAGAAGGGAAAGAAGAAATCTTGCAAACACTGCGAAATCTATTTAACCAGTGCCTACATAGAGGAGAAATACCCGACGAATGGAACGAAAGTCTTACAATCCTGCTATTTAAAAAAGGAGACAAAAAGGACATAAAAAATTACAGACCCATCTCACTGCTGTCGCAAACGTATAAATTATTCATGAGGATTATCAACAACAGGCTAGCACACAAACTTGACTCATATCAACCAGTAGAGCAGGCAGGATTCAGAAAAGGATATAGCACCACTGACCATCTTTTAACAATTAGGACACTGATAGAGAAAGCTAACGAATATCATTTGGATCTGCATTTAGCATTCATTGACTATGAGAAAGCTTTTGATAGTGTGGAAATGTGGGCAATAGAAAGAGCTATAAACAACTGTAGAATAGATTCCAGATACAGAATGCTAATACACAATATATATAAGAAAGCAACAATGACAGTACAATTGGAAGAAAACACAAAACCTATACCAATTAACAGAGGAGTGCGACAGGGCGATGTTATTTCTCCTAAATTATTTACATTAGCACTGGAAGATGTTTTCAAAACAATGGAATGGACAAACATGGGAATAAACATAAATGGAAAGAAACTAAACCATCTAAGATATGCAGACGATGTAGTAATAATAACATCAAGTTTTGAAGAACTACAAACTATGCTAACCGAACTAGCCAAGGAATCTGAACAAATAGGCCTAAAAATGAATTTTACCAAAACGAAAACAATGACAAACACACAAGATAATAGAAACGTAATACTAAATGGAATCACAATAGAAGCGGTTAATGATTATATATATTTGGGACAGATAATAAAAATAAATAAGGAAAACCAAACAGCGGAGGTAAAAAGAAGAGTCAGATTAGCCTGGGCAGGATTTGGGAAATTAAAATGGGTCCTAAAGAATAAGAAAATACAACAGCACTTAAAAACAAGAGTGTTTGACCAGTGCATACTCCCAATTCTCACATACGCATGCCAAACATGGACTCTGACCAAAGCAAACATGGATAAGATAGTGAAGACACAAAGAGCCATGGAGAGAGCAATGTTGGGAGTAAAATTAAAAGACAAGAAGCAAAACATCTGGATAAGAAACAAAACAAAAGTCAAAGACGCAGGTCAACATATAGCCAGGCTAAAATGGAGTTTCGCAGGTCATAACGCCAGACAAACAGACAATAGGTGGAACAACACGATACAACAATGGAGACCATGGACAGGAAAGAGAGCAAGAGGACGACCCCAGATGAGATGGGGAGATGACATTAGAAAGATAGGAGGAATACACTGGAAACAGAAAGCACAAAACAGAAGCGAATGGAGGAAACTGGGGGAAGCCTATGTTCAAAATTGGACGAATTAAAGGGCAAAAGAAGAAGAAGAAGGATTCAACCATAACCAGTTATAAGGATGCATTTTTAAAAGGCTTGACTACTGGTCTGAATAATCCAAAACAAAGAGGTCCGAGATTTGTCTTGTTACATGCTAGATCCGATAGAGGTTTTCTACCAAATTCAGAACCAGTCGACTACCATGACGAAATGAACAGCGTGTCTTTCGAAGACTGGTTTGAAGATAAACTAATCGCAAACCTCCCAAAAGGAGAAAAAAATGTGGTAGTAATGGATATTGCTCCATATCATTTAGGCAAACAAAATTTTCCAAGGAGCTCCTAGAACTAACAACAAATTCAAAAATGGTTACGAGACAAGGATATATTTTATGAAGAAAATTATTTAAAGTCAGAACTATTGTATGTAGCAACAGTTATGCAAATATATACGACAAGTATAACATCGAAACTTTGGTCGAGAAATACGGCGTAGAAGTATTACGATTGCTTCCCTATCACTGTGAGCTTAATCCAATAGAGATAGTTTGGAGCCAAGTTAAATATTACGTTGCAGCTCGAAACACTGACTTTAAAGAAGATTGTGTGCAATAACTCATCCATGAAGCGTTTGCCAATGTCTCTGCTGAACAGTGGCAAAATTATATACAGCATGTTATCAGAATTGAAAAAGAAATGAGGATAGCTGACAACCTACAAGAAGATATCCTACCGGTGATTATCACAGCCAACACCGGCAGTTCCAGTTAGGACGATTTTTCCGAAATGGAGTAGAGACCAGACACTGTTATTGTAAGTCTTATCTTTATTCATTAGGTAGCGTTTGGGCTACATAAATTTTTATTTTTTTATTAACGTAATTGTAGTCTTTGGTGTATACACACTTTTCTTTGTAATAATTGTTGAAAGTGTTAATAGTAATAAATGATCCAAGTTGGTGTATATCCTGTCGGTATATAAATTATCAATTAAATTTGTAGCCACTACGGAGCTACGAATTTTTTTTGTAGCAGTTTCCCTAGTAGACTCCGATCTGTGGTTAAACCCTGTATAATTTAGTACACAAGAACACAAAATCTTGAAGTTACATTTACATTTACTTCTTATAGGATTTCATGATTTAATGTTATCGTACAGGAGGGCCAACGCGGTCCTGTATCACACCTGCAGAGTATGAACGTGCCTAGCGGCCTAAGCGGCAACGTCGCTTCTCATAAGCACTGTACTGAAATCCTCTCGTGAATTTGTCTATTATACAGATTGAACGAAATAAATTCGGAACATACGAAATATGTATTTCGGCTCAATTCTGCTGTAGGTGGTTGACCAACAAAAGGTTGTCAAATAATTATATTATAAAAATTAAATACTTCAGCGGGCTGCTGGATTCTGAAATCATAAGATTGAAAGCTACACATAAATCTACGATTTTATTGTGCTGTCAAACCACTTATAGTCCAGGAAATGAAGCATTTCACCTCGCAATTTTTTCGTCCTGCGTGGCTTGACTTGAAATTTTAACAGAAGGTAGGTAATAGCCAAGGATCAAAATCTATATCGAACCAAAGTGCGCCAAAGCCTTGGGGGTGGTTGCCACCCCATCTCGGGGGTGAAATTTTTTTTACGTTTTAACTATAGGTTTTGATTAAAAAAGTGATTCTAAATAAAAAATGTTTTATACATTTTTTTTGTAAAACTGATATTTTTCAAGTTTCAGGAAAGTAACAACTTTTAAACGAAAAACTCGACGTTTTTAATCGATTTTTCGCGAATAACTCGAAAATGGTGCATTTTATCAAAAAAAAATGTAGAAAACAAATTTGTAGCTTTTAAAAAGACATACAATTTATTCATATCAATGTTCAGCGGTTTTCTTCAAATGCCAAATTTGAAAGATTCAAAGTCAAATATCGGGAAAATGATGCATTTTGAAAGAAAACTCACAAAACCTTTTTTATAGAGCATAAATATACCTATCATAAAAAAAGACTCCAGCTCAAAAATTGATTGAGTTATGATGAAAATAAGGTCAATACCTCATTTTTTTTTGAAAAAATCGATGAAAACAACCCCCTAACAACACCCGTAATTAAAATCGATCTTCACCCTTCTGCAACTCTCTTTGTACATGTATTATTAATACGTCCAAGAAGTTTGACCCATTTAAAATGCTTAGTTTTAGAAAAAGTACAGCATAAAGCGAGAAACGATGTACAATTTCATATTTTTTACCCTTCTTTTTTTAAATATCCCCGAAACTACTGAATATATGAAAAAAATAAAAATGTACTAAATTGTAACTTTTTTAATGACTAAAATTTTCCTTTAATTAGATTTTTTGATTGTTGTACAATGAATATTTGGCGAGATATAGCCGTTTAAAGCATCGATTTACGATCAAGCACCATCTTTTTCGAGCCCTTTAAACTCACCCCATTTAAAAACCAAGTGTTCCAAAAAGATTTAATTTACAGATTCTTGTAGTTCTTAAAAACCTCTACAAAACCGTTTTTGAAGAAACACTCTATCGTTAAAAATAAAGGAAATACGTTAAAATAACCAATTAATTTTTTTCCGGAAAATTCCATTAGTATAGAACAGTACATTTCGAAGCATAATAATCTACAAAACCGGTATATTAGGTAGTGGGGCGTTATACATTCGAAATTTTAAACGTTCTTATTTTAAAATCCCATACAACAGAATAAAACATCTGCTCATATGTCTATGGCTTGGCAATGAAAATATCAGAGCAACAGATTGGGGATGGTATTCCAAAGATGGTTTGTTATTACCCGTACGCATGAACAAACAACCTGCACTCGATGAACTTTGGAAAATTATTTTTTGCCAATGCAAAAAAGGATGCGGCGTTTCATGTGGGTGCAGAAAAGTTGGTTTATACTGTAACTCTAATTGTTCTGGGTGCTCAGGTGAAGGGTGCAATAATAGTCCACCAATAATTGAAGAAGATGAGGATGACATAGATCACGATGAAGATGTAATTGATGACGAATAAAATTAATATTATAATTGTTTTACCTATAAATGTAAATATTTTCAACTATTTATGTAAATATATAATAATATATGGTGCCTTTTTATGTTGAAATTTTTTTGTATTTAATTCTACTTTTTTCAATTTATATCTATTAAATTAGTTTACAAAAACTGCAATGTTGTAGAGGGTGATTTTCAAAAGTTAAGAAGTTGCAAAATTTTGGCAAAAAATTGTTTTTACCTATAGCACTCATAACAATTGATTTTTAAGGGTTGAAAATGTATGAAATTGTATTTTAAAGTATAAAAAAATCACTATTTAACTAATCCAAACCAAATTTTACTCGTCTTAAGATTTGTAATGTTATTTTACAATTTTTAAAAATTGGGGGTAGTTTTCACCCCTAAGAACAATCAGGGTTCATCAGCATGACATAAACTATAAAGCAGAGGGTGAGTTGAGCTTAATTCCAAATATTTATGCAAATCGTTCCAAGGCGAAATCATTTTCTTCGCATTACTACTTTCTTTTACATTAATCTCTAACAAGGGTCGCTTTTTAAGAGTTGAAATATAATGGAACTTTATTCAAAAGCACGAAACTATCATTATTTAATTAGGGGTAGTTTTCACCCCTAAAACCCTTCAGCGCACTTCGGTTCGATATAGATTTTGATCCTTGGGCTATCACCTACCATCTGTTAAAATTTCAACTCAATCCATGCAGGACGAAAAAATTGCGAAGTTTTAACTTTTTACGAGCTTCATTTCCTGAACTAGTATCGCTTCCTTTACGCAAACAACATTGTTGCGAGACAGATAGTTGAACGATATTTTATATAATGTCTATACCCAGGTATGGATTTATTTTTGTCCAAGTTTTATATTAGTCCACTATTTCAAATGCAGTTCAAACAAACATATATTAAATTGTATGATCCGTTTTAAATTCGTTCAATCTGTATGTATACATATTGGTTTATCAAAATTATTGCAAGCTGTGTCATAAAACTGTGCTGTCAATAATTTTCATACCTAGTATAATCGATACACAACACAAATTAAACGGCTAATCATATCAAGTGATTTTGTTGTCAAAGCCTTTTAAGTATTTTATATTACATATTAAAACTACACACCTTATAAAAAAACACTTTTAAATACCTCACTCTAATTATTAAAATATTACATTTTTTTATCAAGCAATTAACCCAAAAATCTTGAAAACAAAGACCGCTGGAAAATACATCTAACACAAAAGCTGTTCTGTTGTTATTAGATGTTAACAGAGGGAGGTTGCCCTCAATTTCGTTCTTGATCTTTGATAAATTATAGCGGCGGTATACTGTATATAAGAAAACCGAAATCTATCAATAAAGACATTTCGACAATTTATGAGCGCTCCTAAGAGTCGACCACTGCCCTGTTAGAAAGTATATCTCTTCCTTATTCAACATCATTTTCTTTTATGGAGGTTACAATGTGTATCCAATTTTAGGTCGTCCTTTTTAGGCAGTGACGCGTGATTTAGGTTGCGAAGTCAAATATGTCAAGTAGTTGTATTACATTATTCAAATAAGCAGAATAAAAAATTCAGAACAAACTATTTTTACTTCCAAAAAAAGCAAATCTAGGGTTTTTTATACATAAAAAGATTTAAAAAGTTATGACTGGTGTGAATATAATACCTCTAAAAATGTTAGTGTCAAATGCAATTTATTATGTGAAATTCTTAACAAACTTAGAGTAAAAAGCAGTTTAAAAAAAAACATGAGAAAAAGCGCCAAAGTTGTATAACTCCGCGACTGGTTAAATCCATAAACACAAAAAATCTCTTGTATCGTATACATGTCAAAGGTACTGACAATGCTAATAAAAAAATTAATATTTTAATTATAGAAAACACCAAAATATAATAATAAGAAATGCTAAGAAAGATTACTTTAGAAATGAAATTGAGAAAAACAAGAATTTTTTCAAAAATTAAAGAAATCGAAAGAAATATTATAGAAATGGTTACACAAGAAGGAACTAATGTAACAGATGATATAACTATCTTTAATTCTTTTGTTCGTTGTTTTACAGAAATTGGAGAAACTTATGCCAAAAATATAAGATCACCGACATCGTATTTCTTACAATACAACAGCATGATGCATTGTATGTTTTTAAGTATGTATTTAATTGGTACTGTCTGGCTACTTTCCATTCTCTATTGTCTCCTGATTTGTATTTCTAGATCTCTATACTTCGCGATCTTTTCATTGTATTTAAAACGCAAATTATTGATGTTAGGTATCGCCACATCAATAAGTGTTGTTTGCCTGGTAAGTTTATTTACTAGTATGAGATCCAGTCTATTATGTACCACTGGTTGGTCTGTGAGCACAATGCTGTTCCAATATACCTTGTAGTTGTCATTTTCAAGTATTCTGTCAGGGATGTAGTGATAGTAAGGAAGATGATCGGTTTGAAGAAGTCCCTGTTTGTTAGCTGGTTCTTGGTAAATAACCTTTTCTACTGAATCATCTTCTTTTTCATGTACCATGTCCTTTCAGAACGTTGGTTACCATCATAGCTATTTTAATTTTATTCACTGCCACCCTAAATAGCATGCTTGTATCTACACCATACCAATCTCGCAAGTTCTTCAACCATGAGCTTCTTCTTCGTTCTGGACTGCGTTTGCCTGCTATTTTTCCTTGCATGATATTTTGTAGCAATCTATATTTGGGACCTCTCATTACATGTCCGAAATATTCCAGCTTTCTCTGCTTGATGCTTTTTATGATCTCAGTAGTCTTGCTGGGACGTTCTAGTAATGTGGAGTTACGAATCTTCTCCACCCAGGAAACTTTTAAAATTCTTCTATAGCAACACATTTTGAAAGCCTCAAGGCGATTTAGATCGATTTTATTCACAGTCCAGGACTCGACAGCGTAAAGTAAGACCGAGAACACGTAGCAGCGAAGTAGGCGGATCCTTAATGCCAATTTTAGGTCTCTGTTACATAACACCTTGGACATCCTTCTAAAAGCAGCTCTAGCCTGCTCTATTCTGGATCTAATTTCGCCGTGATTTTCTGCATTATAATTGCTGTCCAAGGTAGACGATTTTATCAACTTGCTCAAGTTTGGTATTATTTACATATATAGACGGTTTTATATTCTGTTGTTTACTTATTACGAGTATTACGAGTATACTGAATCATGGCGTTCTTTATAATCAGTACCAACAAACGCCTGGCAGCCCCCCGTAAGATGTCGTGATGATTTCTTGGGCTTGACATCCATATCGGCATTTTTCATTTAGGATTTGAAGATTTTTAAGAATATATTTCCTAATGGCAAGTACCAAAATCGTAAGTCTTGGTAAACATCTTTCCTGATGTCCACCAATAGTTCGACGCTGTATTGTCGACATATTCTTGGCTGATATCCTTGAGATGTCGCCCATGCAGAGGTTTACTCATCCAGGTGCGCATTTTTTCTTGCTTAGTCAGGTGGTTTATGTGTATTTATTGTTCCCTCAGTTTAAGCGGTGTTGTATTGTCTACTGCGCAAATTGCTCGATGTAAAGTAGATATCTCGGACTGTACCTAAAAATTAGCTCTTAAATTACCAATCTATCTATCCAGTTGCTCATCTATGTCCATAAGTCTTCTTCCCCCCTAATATCTCGGTAATATTGCTCTCTCTCTTTATTATATATACATATACCAGTCAAATTATCAAAAATCCATACCTTATCAATGGACTTCTGCACACCTGATGCCTTCAGTGTGCAGACCCTTTTGACGAGCCAGGGTTTTTGGATGCTAGAAGTTCCAGATGCCAATGGAAGTCCGGAGTGGGCCCAGTCACTGCCTCCCTACCGAGATGTGACATAGTGACTAACTACAAGCTTTTGCGTAAAAAACCTTCAATATAGATCTAAATTGGCTACCAGTCTTATAAAAGATTTTTCTGCGAGAAAAAAAAATTCGGAGGCCATTGAACATGGATTATTTTTAAAATGTTGGTCATTTGCCGCAGAAAACCACGCGAAGACGATACCAGCAGTGTTCAAAAACGGGATTACAAAAACGCAGTGATATAGAGTGGTTGTATGTACCAAAGAAACTAGCATGAGAATTATTCCTTGATTAAATTCTAATACAACGGTTGACCAGCATTTTTTTTATAGACACAACAAAAATATATTCAAAATCTAGTAACTAATGAACTAACTAACTAACTAACTCTAAACTATTATCTGAAAAGACTTTGAAAAAAGTTTATCATAATAAAAATGCAGCTTAAAGGGTAAATATCGATATATTTTCTTAGTTTCATATTTTTAATTTTCAATGCATTTTGGAAGTGAAATTTTCATTTTACCACCATGAATTATGTTTACAACATATTTTTTTTACAAAAAGGGTATATAATTGAGTTTTATAGTATATTAATGCGTTTGTTTTCTTTTGATCATGTTGTAACACTTTATGAAAGTAAAATAAATAGTCTGATCACAGCAGGCGTGGAAATTCGTGACACAGATCCCATAGTTTGTCAGTGCTAGCCTAGCTTGCAACTCGTGTGCATATTGTTTTATATTTTTGGTGTTTATAGTTATAATAAATAGTTTCCATTGCTCCCTAGTAATATTCTGACAGTCATATACTATTTTTTATTAATTTAGCAAACATTGAATGTTTGTTACACCAGTGGCACCAGAACATCATGCGAGAAGCCAAAAACGTCTCACCAAGAAAAATAGTGGAAATGAAATAAAAACTTTATTATTGAACAATAATCACTCCAACAGAAAAATAGCATAAATTTTTAAAGTTTCAAGGGCAACTGGTGAGTGCATAAAAAAAATGATAATAATTTGGATTGTACCCCACTTCACAACTAAAAATGTGGTCGAAAAAAATTACAACACCACGAGATGAAAGAAAAATTCGAAATATTCTCTTGGTCCACAAAAAAACCTTGAAGGTTTTGAACGAAAATGATGCATGAGTCTGGCACCCGAATTTTACCAATGACAGCTCATCGGCGAATAAAGGATCTGGGGTTTTCAACCTGTCACCCTGCAAAAAAGCTGCTACTCACACCAGCCATGAAGAAAAAAATGCATCAGTGGGCTAAAGATCACAAAGATTTCACCAATGATGATTGAAATCACATGAATAACATTGCTTAACATTGTTTTTTATGTAATTTACAGTTGATCAATTTGTCCATGATTCTAAAATAATAATATTTCAGGTGTGTTTTTCGAGTGAATCTACCGTGCAGATCCTTATGAATAAAGCTTAATTTGTAAGGGGAACATCTGAAAAAAAGATAAAGCTGGTTGTATTGTAAGGACAGTAAAGCACTTCCTAAACATCATGGTGTGGTTTATCATAAGCAGTCAAGGACCTGGTCTACATTGTCGAAGGAATAATGTGGCAGGACCAGTACTTAAGAGTACTGCAAATAGAAATGCTTTCCCAGGCACAGGAATGGTTTCTGAATAAGAGTTTCACGTTTATGCATGACTAGGCATCTTGTCATAAGGCAAAACTCTTACAAAATACCTTCCTGGCAACCAGACAACTGCCCTGGCAACTCGCCAGATTTGAATCCAATAGATAATCTTTGGACGCTCATGAATAAGAAATTTCTAATAAAATTGTAATTACATAGCGTCAATTGATCGAGCGCTTAATAACCAAATGGCACAGGAGTGGAACAATTTCACAAAATTGCCAGATATGCATAGAAAGTATGCAAAGAAGGTGCCAGGCAGCATTCCTGCAAAGGATGACACTACCAAGTATTAGGCGTAAGGCAAAATTTCAAGTGTTTTCATGTAATTACTCGTTTCTTTTTTAATATGTATAACTTTATAAAATTCTAAATCACATTAAAATAGAATTAAGCACAAAAATATGTTTTATAGCTCAATTACATACCATTTTTTAAACAAAGAGTAAAATTTTATGGGGTGGCTCTAATAATTGCATCACCCACTGTATGCATTTTGCTGTGGAAAATTGATAGGTTTTATACTTCGTTTCTTTGCCTATTAATAAATGACAAAACAAAGAACTACAGTATAAAAACAAATAAAATACGTAGTCGAAAAAAACGCTAACGAAACAAACAATAAATTAAAAAAACATGATCATAATAATTTAAGCACAAATTCAAAGGGTTGAAAATATTTACGAGACTAAAGATATAACGTATAAAAGATTTTTCAAATATAACGATTGACTGTAGATTTGGGTTTTCCTTCAAACATTGAAATTTAAAATATTTTTTTATTTAAAGCTAAAACTTTTCTCTGAGACTCCTGCCAAACTTCCTGAATCCCTAATCCCACCTTGCATTACGCTGCTGTTCCCGTCCTTGTTATTAGTCTATTTTATTTTCCAGTCCCTCGGCGTTTCTTTATTCTTTTTCGAAAAGTTCGACGCCAAAGACAAGCCCGATTTTATGGATAAAACTACGTACCCGTTTTCCATAAAGTGATCGTGATTTAAATCAGATTACACTATTAGACGTATATTGATTACAACATATAAAGAGCATAAGTTGGTAGAACTGCTTTATTTCTCAATTTGTAGCCAGATTTCTCAAACATAGAATTCAAATTTTCCATTAATGTGTCACGTAAAAAGATTTATTCAAATATCCTCTGAAAAATGCCATATTAATTTCTTTGGCTAATAAGTGGGCATATTCAATATGTTCAAATCCTGCATGTCCAGGAAAAATGTTAAAAGAGTTTGTCTAATGTGTTTAGTTTTGTAAATGTATGGGCAGTCTTGTAAGATTAGAGGTCCAAATTTGTTTACGCAGGTTAATAATTACTAACACTATTATTATATTTAATTAGAAAAGAAACAAGTTTTATTGTTTTACAAGTACAAGTATAAGGTGTACAAAGACTAGTGTTAAGTGACACGTAAGTCATTAGACATTAATAAAAATAAGACGTATTGCCAACATACATAAAATAATTATAGTACTGAATTCTACAGCAACATTCCCTCTTATTTCTACAAAACTACAAACGAATTAAACACAAATTGAAAACAAAATAGCAATAAAATAATAAAATGTATAATTAAACATTAATTTTAAAAGCATCTAAACAATTTCTTAGTAATTCAAACTGATTAACAGACAATGCCTTGGTCATAATATCAGCTAACTGTTTGTAAGAATAATAACAAAATTTCCTTTATTTATCACATCTTTTACGACATGATGTTTTACCTCAATATGTTTTGAGCGTTTGATCTCATAAGTTCGAGCCATTTTTATGCAACCTTGGTTGTCCTCAAAAATTTTAATAGGATATTAAAAATCAAACATTGCTTTTAAAAATTGACCTAAAAACAAGCACTCAGACAAAGCCAAATATTCGACTTCGCTGCTACAAAGAGAAACTACAGATTTCTTTTTAGAACACCACTTTATAACTTTATTATTACAAAGGATAACATATCCAGAAACACTCTTTCTCTCATTAGAATCGTTCGCAAAATTTGAGTTAGCATAGCATGAACAGAAAGTTGATCATTTTTAGTAAATTTATTGTATATTAAGCAAAACTTGTTACAGTCGGTTCACAATTTGTCGATACCTCACTACAAGTTTAACCCTACTTAGAGAACTGAAATACAGACAGGATAGGTAATACGATATAATAATAAAAACCAACCTGAAACTGACGGTTTAAGATGTTTTCAACTAACCCACCTTGTATCTAAAGGAATACAATACAGCAATCAACCTTATAATCCGATTACGAAGGTATTTTGGTTACATATGACCGACCAGTGTCGTAGAGTATATGATTGAAACATTTATTTGAACTAAATAAATATATTTTTTAAATTGTATTTTTGTTTTAATAAAACTTCTTTATTTTATTCAATAATAAAAAGTTTTTTGTCATTTATAAAAGATACATTTATTTAATTAAGGGGAAAGGCGCCAAATGTCTGAAAAAATTTTCAATGCGTTTTAAATGTATCCATTATTTTCAAATCCGGAGAAAACTAATAAATATTTTTGACAAATTTAAACGCAGAATGAAAGATTACATTATTGCTGAGGGCAGAAAGTCCCTAAAAACTTCTACAATGCTTATTTTAATGTAAAAAGGGTAAAAATTAAAGAGAAAATATAGTATAATTTTTAATTGAAAATATTGCATGCAAAAGAAACTTTTTATTTATTCTAATAAATATTTGGTTCTGCCTTTAAATTTTTCAAAAATGCTTTTTAGTTTTTTCAGGATTTGAAAAAAAATGGATACATTTAACCCTAGAAAGGTGGACTATTATTTACTGACAGTTATGGTGGACTATCGTAATTTTTACGACATCTAACAAAAAATTGAAAAAAAACACAAATGTAATTATAAACACTTTTATTACAAAAAATTAGAAAAAATGTAAGCCTTAGTCAGTGGTACACAGATAAATAAAGTCGATGTACACTACTCGTTTGCACACATTGTACATATATTACCTCGGTGTTCGCCACATATAGCGTGATGGCATTGGTTGCAATATGTGGTAGTCATGCGCCTCTTTTTACTAGGACAATGGAAACATGCCTTGCGTTTCTTTTTTTCAGGTAACGGACGTTCAACTTCTTCGGAAATTTTGAGGACATCTTTAATATTTTGCTTAAGATTTCGACGTAAAGTTGGAATACACAATCGTTCTCTCAGCCAGGGTTCGGCGAGATGACGAGCCAATTCAACCATATATTCGTATCTGGATAAAACTTTTCTGTTTGCTTTTAATGTGTTTGTGGTGTAAATAACATACGAGTTAATACTTGCAATATTTATCATATTATAGAAGATACACAAAGGCCATCTCCTCGTTTTACGACCCGCATTCATATTCGAACACATTTGATCAAATGTATCCACTCCGCCTTTTGTTCCATTATAATCAGTTATTATAGTGGGTTTGCCATTTATTTTGGAAACATCAGCACCTTCGTGAAGTGTTGAAAGAAGTAAAACTACCTTATTTTTCTTTGGCATATATGATACCAATGTCTTTCTTTTATCAAAACAAAACATAGATGTATTGGGGACTCTGTTCTTTACATTTAACAATTCCTGTGGAATTTCTCTTTTATTTTTGCGAAGAGTTCCGATAATTGTCAGTTTATACTGATCTTTTAGTAACTCCTCTGCTAAGCTAACTGATGTAAACCAGTTGTCCATGGTAATATTTCTGTTACTACCGTGAACTGATTTTGTAAGTTCCTTTACAAAATATGTACCCAACGGCAAACCATTTGTATTGGTTTTCTTGCCTAAATAAGGAATAGCATCGATCATATATTTCGAAGAGCTGTCACACATCATTACGATTTTGAGACCATACGAATTAGGTTTATCAGGTAAATACATTCGAAAAGGGCAACGTCCTCGAAATCCTACTAACTGTTCATCAATAGTCAGATAGGATGAAGGTGTATATGATTCTCTGCAGGTGGTAATAAAAATGTCCCATATTTCGCGTATATGCGCAAAAGGATCATCTTGCTGCCTTTCTTTTCGTGTTTCCTTTTCATCAAATCTAAGACAGTTTATTAGATATTTGAAACGCTGACCACTCATGCAAGCCTGATAAAATTTTCCTGATATATTACTGTCAAACATATATTTCACAGATAGATGACTGTCTTTATTTGCTGCAGACATTATCAAAATTGCCAATAAAGCTTGTAGCTCATTTTTACTCATGTCAGAAATATTAGGACGACTGGCATATTTTTTAGATTGTCTTGTAATTTCAGTATTTGAGTGTAACAGAGTACGACATAATATATCCTCTGAAAAAAAATGTAAGAAATATTTTTCAACTTTTGTGTAGTTTTTGGCATTTCCTTTGGGACCAGCTATAAAATGAATAATATTTCTAGCTGCCGTTCTTTTTGACAATGAAGGTATTTTGTTTGACCACTTATGCCCGTTTTTACCTTTTAGAGCCTTTCCCGGATTTACAATAAACTGAGAAACAGTGGAGTTCTCACCTGATGTTCCAGGTACTTCTTCTGTAGATTTTTCGCTTTCCATCACTATTGCTTCTATATCTGCATCCATTAAATTTACAGATGAACTGGATACACTGGATGGCTGGAAAATTTTGGAATTACCACTATTTTTAGAGTCATCTTCTTCATCTGAATCGTCCGATTCAAACTCCAAAGCATCTTCTTCTAACTCCCAGTCACTTTCACTATCTTCAAAAGGTTCCTGCTCACTATCTTCACCATTCATTATACGCTGTATTTCATCGTTTATTTCACTTGCCGTTAAAGGTTTTCGTGATGACATAGTGCTACAATTAAATAAAATAATATTTACTACAAATATAAAAAAGAATTAGATAACGACTTACCAAAAACGTCACCGGCGTCCAAATAAACTTGAGAGAAAAAAACTAACGTAGAAGGTGGACTTTCGTAAAATTGACGACGTGCCCTCAAAAAATCTAATACATAAATACAGTAGTGGAGAAACACACTCACCGCCTGTTAAATCAAGACTAAAGAAACAGCTACTGAGAAGTGTATGGGCAGAGGTTACGCGACTGCACCCGAACTGCGACGAAAACCGAGGAGCGTCGTCAAATTTACGATAGTCCACCTTTCTAGGGTTAAACACATTGAACATTTTGACAGGCGACATTTTGCGCCTTTCCCCTTTAATACCTTACGATTACAACTACTATTACCTTATATAATTACGATTAGAAAACTATTTAAATTCAAAATAAATGGGATCAACTTCGGAATCCGAGTCGTCTTGAGGGTTAATAATTAGCGGTTGTGTCTCTACGGTCGCTTCAATTATGTTATCAAGATCCCACATTTTTTGTTCTTCTATTGCATGTCTTACTGCATCTTTCCAGTTTTGTTCTGTAATATGTTGTAAAGACTCGTATAACAATT
Organism: Diabrotica balteata; assembly: GCA_918026665.1. NCBI lineage: Eukaryota > Metazoa > Arthropoda > Insecta > Coleoptera > Chrysomelidae > Diabrotica > Diabrotica balteata. The sequence continues at coordinate 19,531,547 of OU898285.1, read as the reverse complement.
CACGTACAGCTTGTATTTTATATAACGTATTTTTTCTAGACACATAACTTTTCATTTGTGCCCAAATGAGTTCAATTGGATTTATTTTACAGTGGTACGGTGGAAGTCTAAGGACTATGATGTTTGCCTTTCCGCCATTTTGTCAACTACGTATTTCTTGAACTTAGATTTGTGTTGCTAGGCAATTTTTAAAAGTTCTGCTTTTACCATTCCATCTTCGTAAGGCAGATACTTATTCCGCAGCCAGTCAAGAATATTATGTTTGTTTCAAGCAGTCATTGGAAGTCATTCTACTAGTCGTGAATGATAAGGTGCATTATCTAATACTATAATTGAATTTGGTGGGATGTGTTCCAATCATCTGATCAAAATACTCTTCGAAAACATCAGCTATCATCTCCTCGTGATAGTCTTTTGTGCGTTTGGACTGAAATTCCAACAAACCATGCTTAACAAATCCATTTTCACTGCCAATGTGAGAAATTATTAATCTACTGCGTTTATCCGAAGGTGGGGAGATACCAGTAGACCAACCTTCCACAAACACTTGCCTGGAGCTTAATATATTTTTATCTGATCAAACTTTTTTTAGAGTATGACCTGAGTTTACCCACGTTTCATCCTGGTAGAAGATTGGCCTTCCTTCATTTCGGAATTTTCGTATGGATCTTAGATAATTTCTTCTCCAACATATTATCTCCTCCCGGTAAATCAAAAGTGATTTTCGGTCTGATTTCTCCCACCGAAAATTTAATTCTTTTAAAACTTGCCACAATTTAGTTCGTCCTATATGAGGCAAATCCGGGTCGTATCTAACTTCTTCTTGTAAAATTTTGTTTAGGTTTGGTATTTCTTTAAAACAAAATCCATGAATTTTCCTTCAAATACCATTTTTGGCAAATTCATCAATTTCAATAGGCTTTTTCTCTCTCTCTCTCTTTAAGTATTTGTTTGTGTTTGGGTTACCTATACCATGTTTTTTTCTTTCTCATAGGAACCTATATATAGTTGACTCCCCTACGCCAGTCATGTTGGCACAACTTTCCACTATGTTACGAACAGTGTTTGTGGGATTCTGAGAAACCAGAGCATCGTGAAAATTCAGGACAATAGTCTTCTCTCTTGGTGAATAGATAGACTTACTGACTGTACTCAACAGCACCTGTGTAAAACTTGATGATGTTGATGATGAAGCCATCACAAACAATCCAACAAAACGAGCACGAGCGAAAGGTACGTATATGTTCGTAGGTATATGGAATAAAAAATCACTCACCCACTGCATATAATTCGCAAAAGAAATATTCGAGACGCTAATTACTACCGTAGAACGCGGAAACACCGACGAGCCGTAAATTACAAGCGATTGAAAACGCACTAAACAAAAAAATTGTTTTCCTTCGTAATAACTTCACCCTTTCAAGTTAAGTTTCGAATATAAACTAAACAGACGATGCACGTGGCCAAAGGGGGCATCTATACCCATTATATTATTAAAAATCTGAGGAATTCCTTCCTAATTATCTTTCAACTAATAGTGCCTTCGGATATGAATTCCAGGTTTTCTAGTGAAGTGATTAAACGCGAAGATTAGTATTGAAATATCCAAAGAGATAAGCTATTCTTATTTACAAAATTGTTAATGGTTAAATTCTTATTTTGATTAATATAATATAATAACCAACATTAGCCGTGAAAGTTTTAATTGTTTTTTGCTAAATATATTAGTATTAAAACATTATTAATATTAATATTAATTTTAATGAATAAACACCTCAGGAACGCCTATGATACAAATTTTACGACCGTTTTATGACTTTAAGCCACATTTCGTGCTATCAACAATTTGTGAACGGATAATAAAACGAATAACAATTTTTGTAACTAAATTTTTTTGGCTAACAAGTAAAGACTTTTTTTTTCTTTCAATTCCTAATTCTAAAAAGACAATTTTTGTTTTATTTCATAAATCGCTTAATTGTAAAATTTTCTCTAAATATGATTTTAAAAATTTGACATCATCTTCAGAAATTGAAATAATAAATGTACCATATACCTATATCAAAACATTAGTTTTTCTGTTGAAATACAAGCAAGGGTCAACCTTAGATCTTTTAAATCCTAAATTACATAAATGCGTATTAATAGTTGTATTCCCACATTTAGGGCTTTCTCGTAAACCATGTAAAGATTTTACCAACCTCCACACTACACCAAGCTTAACACCTAGGCCATCCGGTGGCTTTAAAAACACATCACTAGACACTGTACTTTTCAAAAAAGTACTTTTTACACCAAGTTGGTGAATATCCATATCACGATCTACAGCAATGGCTAACAGTACCCTCAGGGTGCTTAATCTAGCTACTAGTACATACACATCTTCGATGTCCAATGCTGGCTGCTGGTGTCCTTTGGCTACTAATTGGACTGTTTTCAATAACTGACTATCAACATTTTTTTCAACAAAAACCATCGTGAATCAATGATTACATCATCAGCATTAGGTTCTAGCAAAGTCCAAGTACAGTTGATTTTTTACGCCAAAAGTTCTTTATCTGTAACGTTCTTTCATCCATTCCTCATCCAAACAGCTTCAGTATAATTTTTAGGTAATGTCAGAAGGTAGACAGCCAGCAGATAAAGCCATCATCATACTTACTTCATAGTCATCAAGATAAGAAGGTATACGTCCATCTCTTGAACTTCTACGTATCTGGCGTTCTTTATTACTATTAGGTTGTATTACTTTAGATTTAGTTTTAACAGGTTCAGTATTATTTTACTCATCCACACCTCCTCATCACATGAACTAGAGATTCACTTTGATAAGTTTCATCAAATATAACTACACGAGGTGTAAACACTGCTCGTTTTAGAGGGTCCAAGAGGAGGTATCAATTGTCAGAATAGCCAATAAACATACATTTTCTTGATCTCTCAGCAAGCTTTTCAGGTCGATCTTCTTCAGGAATATGTGCATAAGCATTACATCTAAATAATTTAATTTTACTCATTACAGGTGTGTAACCATACCAAACTACAGCCATTGGGCAATGTACTTGTACGAGTTCGATTTTTTAAGTACATGGCAGCCAATACAGCTTCTCCCTAAAATGACTTGTCAATACCACTGTCCCAAATTAAACATCTAGATTTACTTAAAATACTAAAATTGCATTTTTCCGCTAATCTGTTGTGCTCTGGATTCCTGGGTCTTCTTCTTACGGTGCCTTATCCTTAAGGACGTTGGCCATTACACTTGCCCATTTAATCTTATTTGTAGCAGCCCTGAATGCCCAAGAGTTGCGTCTTCTTCCTGGTCCTCTTTTGCTATTGACTTTGCCTTCGATTATAAGTTGGAGCAGTTCATACTTTTGATTTCTTATGATGTGATCAAAATATTGTGTTTTCCGTTCTTTTATTATAAGCATAAGCTCTCTTTCCTTATTCATCCTCCGCAAGACTTCCGCATTTGTCGTATGGCTTATGTAGGATATTCTGAGCATTTTACGGTAACACCAGAGTTCGAATGCTTGGATTCTTTTTTGTGTTGCTTCTGTCATTGTCCAGGCTTCAACACCATAGAGCAAGGTGGAGAAAACATAGCACTTAAGTATTCTAGTTCTTAATGAGATACCCAGCTGGCAGTTGCATAGAACTTTTTGCATTTTATAAAACATTGTATGTGCTTTTTCCAGGCGTATTCTTATCTCTAGCGAGTGGTCCCAAGTTTCATCAAGATTACTTCCAAGGTACGTTGTTCTTGTTACTCTTTCCAGATCTGTTCCGTCGACATTGACCTTCACCCTTCTGTTTTGGTGCTTGCTGATGACCATCGTTTTTGTCTTCTTTGTATTCAATTTCATTCCAAAATTCCTGGGTACAAAATATTTTATAGTTATTCCTTTACTAGTACAGAAATCTTTAAAGCTTTTAGAACTATTCCCCAAACACTATCACATCTTAAATACTCTATTTTCAGCTTGAATTTTGATTCAGTTAAGGCTAGAAAATTCCTTAAGCATGTTTCCACTTCATTATTTTCTTTTATAAGGTATAACACTTCAAAATAACTGTCAATGAATGAAACATAATAGTTTTTACCATCATGAGTAGAAGGGCTAATTTTTCCACACACAGCTGTGGACACATATTGAAGTAACCGTGGAACTTTCCTATCACTTGGGATACCCTTTAAAAATGGAGAACGTGTCTCACAATAAACACCAATGTTTAAAGTCGTTATTACTATAACGAATCTTGTAGTTTTTCCTAGTACGACCAATATTTTTGTTGATTGACGTTGGTTACGAAATTAGCACAAGTGAAATTATTAAAAATGAAAATGGCATTACAAACGTTAATTAATAAGTAAACATTTATCTGATTAAGCTAATTTTAATTCCAGTTCAAACATCAATAATTCCCGTGCAAATTTCAAATCAAATATCGGTCGGTTCGAGGTTATCATGGAAAATAAAATACTTTCACGATTAAATGTAAACAAATTAAGCGACGATTTTAAAAAAATATCCGTTTTTGGACAATATAAAAAGGAGAATCGACCTTTCGGGTAAACATGGGATAAAATTAGTTTTTACAGAATCAAAATGGGTAAATTTTTTATCAGAAAAAAAGCTTTTGAAGGATTAGAAATTACAGGTATACATAAACAGATTTATGATTCACCGATCCAGATATTTCGGTTGAAGAGTTACTTACTTACTTAGTCCTAAGCCTTTCTACCGTTAGGTGTAAGGCTGGTGAAGTTAAGTTTTGCACTATTGTCTCCATGCTTTCCGGTCTTGTGTTAGATTTCGTGCAGTTTCCCATGTCAATCATTTCTTCTCAACTTCTTTTCTGATTTCATCTACCCATCTAACTCTTGGTCTTTCTCGTTTGTTTTTCCCTTGCACTCTTGTTTCAAACACTCGTTTTGTTAATCTTTCATTCGACATTCTACACACGTGCCCGAACCATCTTAGTTGCCCCTCTACTATTTTTTCGTTTATTGATTCTAGTTTTAGGTTTTGTCTGATTGTTTCGTTTCTTATTTTGTCTGTCATCTTTCTGTTTGCTATTTTTCTCAGAAACCTCATTTCCATAGCATTAAGATTTTTGTATCCCAGTCAATGTCCATGACTCGCTATTATACATGAATGTAGGTCTAACTACTGATTTAACGACTGCCTTTTTTACCTTCTTCAGTATTTCTTTTTTCCCCAAAAATGTTGTTTTCATAGTGTTAAATAAGCTTTCTGTTCATCCCATTCTCTCATTTATTTCCATGTCTTGTTTACCGTTTGATTTAATTATTACTCCTAGGTACTTAAAATGTTCCACCTGTTCTAGTTGTTTTTCTTTTTTTTGTATTGCGTGAGTCTTTCTCTTATTTGAAATTATCATTGTTTTTGTTTTCTCTGTATTTATCTTCATATTTATGTTTGACAGTTCTTCTTCTGGGATTTCTTCTTCTTCTAAGGTTGTTCTGTAGGTCTTCTCTGTTTTCTGCTATCAAAACCATGTCGTCTGCAAATAGAAGCTCTGATAGTTGAGTCTGTGTTATTTGCCAGTATCCTAATGTTAGTTTTCTCATTCTTCTCTTGGCTTTCTTTATTGCTTCATCCAGTACCATTGTACAGTGGGTTCAACACGCATCCCTGTTTGACGCATTGACTTGTAGTAAATTCTTCGGACTCCTCGATATTGGTTTTCACCGTATTTGTATTATTAATGTACATATCCTTTATTACATCAATTGTTATCCTGTGAACTCCTCCTCATCCAAAGTTTGCAGTGTTTTATTGTTACGTTAATAATTCGATTTATATTAATTCACGTTTTGCTATTTCATTTATGCCAAATATGATAGATGAAATAGATAGATAGCACAATGATTTGGTCAACTGTTATTAGATATTATTATTAGTAATATATTTCATTCCATTCTATAAACAATTGTGTCAAATATCCATATATCTTTCCACTCATTGTACAACTAGCACTAAGAAAATACATTTCATTTGTATCAAATAAGCTTAGGTAAATTAATAAGTAATTTTCGTACCCTAATGATATGAAAGGGTATTGATTAAGTTGATTCTCCAATATAAGCCATATACGTGGCGTACATTTGCACCTAACTTGTTTGTTCTTTAAGATAGCGTGATTGTGTTAAAAAAATTAAAGATACATTATTTTTACAAAAAACAATATATTTGTTAATACCTTCAAAACTCAATAGCTTTCGAGACAATTGCATTTTACAAGTCAACTGCATAACTTTGATTTAACGCAAATGCTCCATCCAATGAAGGAAAAATATACATAAAAAATCTCTTATACCCAGAGAAAAATCATCTTTAATTTTAAAGATATTCGGCCTTCCAAAAATCCATAAGCCCAATGTTCCCCTAAGACCGATCGTCCGTGCATACAATTGCTAAACTCAGAAATTAGCAAAACATATCGCTTTATCCTTACAACTATTAGCTGAAAACGCCTCGTCCTTTGTCAAAAACTCTTTTTATTTCATTGTTCATTTAAAAAACATTTCTATTACACCCTCAGATGTACTAGTTAGTTTTGACATTGTTTCTTTATTCGCCAACATTCTCATTGATGAAACCATTTCCACCTTGGACTCTAAACATTAAATCTTTCAAGGCACATTATCTCTTATAAAACACTGCATGTCTAATACATATTTTTATTCCAATATCATTTATATCGTCCAATCAGAGGTGCCCCAATGGGATCCCCCTTTCTCTCCCGTAATAGCTGATATTTACATGGAACATTTCGAAACAGTAGCCCTGTCCTCATCAAATCTAAAACCCACCTGCTGGATACGGTACATTGATGACACGTTTGTCATTTGGCCCCATGATAAAGACACATTAGATCTCTTTCTCTCCCACCTAAAAGGAATACATCCCAGCATTAAATTCACGATAAAAGTTGAGTCTAAAGCGTCCTTGCCATTTCTTGATGTTCTTATTCAGAAAAACCCACCTCACAGTTTTTCCTATTCCGTGTACCGGAAACCCACTCATACAAACCGTTATCTTAATGCCCAGCCACATCATCATCCCGCCCAACTCAATTTAGTTATCAACACTCTTATTTGCTGTTGTATGAGACTTAGCAACAACAATTACAGGCCATCCGAAATCAATTCAGTACGGTAAACACTCTTACAAAACGACTACCACAAAATATAAATCAATAGAAGCATTCAAATCCCATTCCAACCAAAAAAGAAACCTTGCCGCCGAATCAACCCAAAATTTTTCTAACTTTTATTAAAGGTGTCACTGACAAGATCAGTAGAACTTTTATGCCTCTTAACATTAAAACTATCTTCACTACTCACTCCAAGTTGTCTTGTTGGTGTTTAATTAGTCCATTATATGTTTTATTAGCGATTCATTAATAATTTCAAAATACCATTTAATTACACTCTGGTAAGCTTTGATGTAGTATCACTTTTCACTAACCTTCCTTTTTCTAGTGTTCTCACTTCCTTAAGGTATCATTGGAACACTATTAAACCAAACTTCCCCGTTTCCTGGGACGTATTTGCAGAGCTTTTGCAATTGGTGTTTGACACTAATTTTTTGGTTTTCAATGATAAGTATTACTTACAAATTTTTGGGGCACCAGTGGGTTCATCCATATCTCCCTTCCTTGTTAACTTTGTTCTTGATGACTTGGTATCTGACTGTTTAGGTCTTATAGATTTCCAGATCCCTTTTGTTAAACGGTATGTTGATGACCTTTTGTTAACCTTACCCCTGACAAAGTAGAATCTACCTTATCGATCTTTAATGGTTTTGATCCTCACTTACAGTTCACTTATGAACTTGAGGATCCCTCTAATAATAGTATTTCTTTTTGAGACATGCGTGTCTTTAGAAATAGTGACAATATACTAACTACAAGTTGGTACAGGAAACCTATGGCTAATAATAGGTTTCTTAACTATCATTAGTGCCATCTGTTCAAATGCAAAATAAATCTTATAAAAGCACTTAGCTGTAGGCTACATAGGTTAACACATCCAGATAACAAAAGAAATTCTCTTTTATTACTCAGAAGTATACTATCTGACAATTCGTACCCTACTTCTCTCATCAATAAATACCTTTTTTCAACAAGTTTTGGGTCTTCTATTGATGATTTACCTGATGGTGATCAACTAAGGATGATTTCTAATAACATTATGAATAACAGTACTCTACTTTCTCCTAACATTGCAACTTCCACCACCCATTACACTTCACTACCCTATTTCCCATATGTTACTGAAAAGCTTATTAAATTGTACAAACAGAGCAATATCCCGGTTAAGATTGGTGTCAATAATGCTAAGACTGTCTGGAACTTGTTTTCTAAAGCTAAAACACCTGTTTCCTTTTTGGAACAAGTAAATGTAGTATATCACATACCCTGTTCTGAATGTGATGCATGTTATATTGGTCAGACGGGCCGTTCCCTTAATGGACGCCTTACTTCACATCGGAGTGACATTAAACTGTCTAAACATACCTGTGCCCTTGCACAACATGCAATCAACACCAATTATGTTGTGAATTTTGATGATGTTAGAATTTTTTTTTAGAGAACGTAACCTTAATAAGAGACAGTTTATGAAGATTTGTCATATTTTGAAACAACCTAATGCATTAAATAAGAGAACTGATATCAGCAACTTAAGCCAAATTTACCATTCACTTATACTACAAAATTGATTTTTCCGTATTCTACTTTTAATGATTGTTTGTTCTTCAGTTTCTTTTATTATATCGTAATTTTAGCATTATTTCGTAAATTTGACAAGTGTCCCAGTTTATAATCAGCCAGATAGTTATATATTTTTTCTGACGTTTTTATACTTCATTTCGCATGTTATGGTCATAACAGTCAAGAACCCTAAGCCGTGCCGTTGTTAATATAATATTTCAAAATTGACAATTACATTTTTTGATAGATTTTGTAATCAGTCAATGTTGTCAAAAGTGAAATTTAAAAAATTAATATAGAATTACCTAAATTGGGAATCTTCCGGCGTTCTGTGATTCTGTTTTTTTGCTGATATATTTACTAGATTAATGTTTGCCTTATTTTGATGTTTTTTCATATTAATACCATTTTTAACGCTGCAGATCTTTTAAAGGTAAGATTATTCACTTAATTGTTTCTCATATTAGATGTATCGCTAATAACACTCTTTTAGATGAACTGATAATGCTCACTAAACAGTGGGCGAAACGACTTCAATAAATAGATAAAGTAGCACAACTCGAAAACATCCCATTTACTTGCGAGTGCATTATATATATATATATATATATATATATATATATATATATATATATATATATATATATATATATATATATATATATATATATATATGATATCATAACTCTCGTTATTTAGGGTCTCTATTTAAAGTCATTGGTTATAACTTAAGAATATCTCAATTAATAAAGCTTATAATTTTTACCACTTAAGCAAAAAATTTCGATTAAAAGAAACGAACTCATAATAAGAGTTTAGATTGATGGTCGAACTTGGCTGAAAACTTTTAGCATGCTATATAAAATTTCTGCTGGATCCTTGCCTAATTTCTTATTTTTACCATTATATGTTGACCCTTCGACCTAAATAGAACTTACTGTTTAAAAGTTTAAAATAAAATTTATGATATAATATCGATGCATACCAGCTCTATACGTAGTTAATCAATAAACTATTAGAAATTCAGAATTCAAAATTTTTATAAAATATGCAGGAGATAAACATAAACTCTCTTCTAAAAATAAAACAGCTGTAAATTCTGAAACGACTTTACATTTATTTGATTTTAATAAACTTATGCAAAAAAACTTTCTAAGGGAACTAAAACTCTTTTACAACGATGACTTAAAATCATTTTAGTTCATATACCTTCAGAACAGTTTTATCTTAAGTTATTTAATAACGTTAAGTTATACCTAGTCGAGACATGTTTTTTAATTATGGCTTTTTTGTAAAGTGTATGTCATATTCTAATCTTAACTTTATTGGTTGGCGCATTTTTATGTATCGTACGGATATACACTTGACACATTTACATTTGCATATATTTGGTATAAAACATAATACATATATATTTACAAACGAAAATCTAACTTATTTATTTAGTACAGCCTTTCGTACAGCCTAGGACTCTGTAGCTAGTGATCAGCAAACTTTAGAAAATTTAGAAGCAAGATTGCTTAAAGAAGAAACTAGAATGAATAATGATGACTCTGAAATATCCCATCTTGCTTTACAAGTAGAGGATTTACAAAGTAAACTGGAAGCCGCCAGTAAAAAGAGAACAAATATAGGGGACTTAAAGAAGAATTCCACCTGTAATTATTGTAAACGCAAGGGACATTGGGTTAGAGAGTGTAGAAAGAGTGTAGATGATTCCAAAAATGAAGATAAAAACAAGTCATCAACAAGTTCAGTATATATGTGATATTTCTTCCATGTACTTTTCAACCTCCAGTGTAGTGAGTGGATATGTGACTCAGGAGTAAGCCCACACATGACTGGTGAAAAATTGCTGTTTTCAAAATTATAATCTCTATCTGAACCTATGTTTGTTAGAATACCAAACGACAAGATTATTCCTGCAGAAGGTAAAGGTGTTATTGAAATACAGGTCAAATTAGTCACAGCTTATTTTCAGTGGGAGCTATGACAGATAAAAACTTTACCTATCATTCTCATAAAAACAGGTGTCAATTTCTAAAGCGAAATGGAAACATTTCATGCGTTGGAGTATGTATGGATAATATGTGGGTCATGCAATTTAGAGTTAAGCCTATTGTAGAATGTAATTTAGCTCAAATCATCAATAAAGTTATGGCATAATTGTCTTGGGCATATTAACTTCACTACAATTAAGAAAACAGCTAATCTGGTAGACAATATAAGAGTTGACGACAAAGAAGAATGTTTCTGTGAGACATGGGGAAATAGCTAATAAAGTCCCATAAAAATCTGACAAGAAGCAGATCAGACTAACCAGGTGAAATAATTCACACAGATGTATGTGGACCAGTAAACATTTCTTCTCCAAAATACTTTGTTTTATTTAAAGATGATTGTAGCGGTTATTGCAGTGTTTTTTTTTCCTAAAGAACAAGTCAATTGTTCTCAACAAGTTTAAAGATTTTAAAATACTGATTAAAAATCAAACTGGCAATAGGATTACGATTTTAAGAAGTGACCAAGGTAAAGGAGAATATGTCAATAATGACTTTCAGGACTTTTTCAGGAAGAATGGTATATTACATGAATGTTCAGCTCCTTATACACATCAACGAAATGGCGGCAGTGGGAGGCAGTTACGGACAATTGTTAAAAGTGCGAGAACTATGCTAATCAACAAAAATGTGTCACAAAATTAAATACTAAAGCTGTAAATATTGCTGTATGTTTTTAATCAAGTCAACAGCTTCAAGTCAAGTACAAAACATGATTCCATATGAAAAGTGGTTTGGAAGAAAACCAAATGTAACATACTTAAACCCATAAGTTATGAAAGCGCCAAAAATTTGAGGACTCTAGCAAGTGGCAACAAGCAATTCAGAAGGAAATAGATTCCTATAAGTTTATTAACACATGGGGCTTGATGAATTTGCCCAATAGTGCACAAGCGATAGACAATAAGTAGGTTTATCGTGGTAAGACTGACTCAGACGGTAATCATGTTCGTTATAAAACACGTCTGGTTGTACGAGGTTTTATGCAAAAACGTGGAATAGACTATGAAGATACTTTCACTTCGGTTGTGCAGTATGACTTAGTGCGGATTTTTTTATCGTTAGAAGTGGAAGAGGACCTTAGACTTGCTAATTTTGATGTATAGACTGGGTTTCTATATGGTGACTTACCAGAGTGTGTCTATATGAAGCAGCCAACTGGTTTTCAAAGTAAGAAGTCACACAACTTAGTGTGTAAATTAAATAAAAGCTTATATGGACTTATATGGACTGGAGAAAGCAATTACCACGATGCTGGAACCAGAAGTTTCTATCCTTCCTTAATAAATTTGACTTTGGAGAATTAAAAAGTGATCAATGTATTTTTGTTGGTAATTTTAAAATTTCTGAAACTTACTTAGCAATTTATGTTGATGATGGACTTGTCATGTCAAAATCAGAAAGAGCCATTAATGAACTTTTAGAAACTTTAAAGCAAATATTTAAAATAACTCTAATTTTAAATAGTAAATTACATTTTGTTGGACTTGAGATTGAATAAGTACAGGTACCGGGTTTCTCATTATGTTTTGACCCCCACTTATTTTTCTTAATTACGGGAATACAAAAAAAAAGTTTCAAATAAAACTTGTATTATTTTATGTGTATCGACCAACAATGTAGCAACAGACCAAATTTTGAATACAGGTAGTGCCCAATAAAATGCATCTTCAATATTTCACATGAGACACCCTGTATTTTTTTATAGTTTTGAGTAGCCCTAATTTATCCAGATCGACAGACTCCTTCTGCAAATACATTTTTATTCAATTATCGTCATGTCATAAATGAAAAATTGTTTGAACGAAAGAAACGTACTATCGTAGTAAATGATGATGAAGATCTTAATACTTTGCTTTACTTTGAAGGTAAAAATTAAATACTTAAATAATAGATTAAATCCATAATAACATTTTTATTTTAGAAAATTCCGAAACTAGTCTAAACAATGCTACTAATGCATTAGAGAAAAGCCGTGCGACGATACATAGAGTTTTAAAAACGCACAACTATAAGCCGTACAAAATATTACCAATACAAGAATTTATCGATGTTCATAAGAGAAAGCGTTTACACAGTTCTGTTAATACATGCTTACGAATTTGAAAAATGATCCTAATTATTTTTATAACATATTATGGACAGATAAATCAAATTTTTTCAACTTCAGGCATTTTTACTAGAAGAAATATGTATCCGTGGGAACAGAAAAATAATAGAAAAAGAAAAATGAAGCAAATAAAAAAATCAGGAAGAAAATCAATAAATGTGTGGTGCAGAATATTTCAAAACAAAATAGTTGGACCATGGTTTTATTATGGATCGATTATAAATAACTGGGTAAACATATTTGGACACAGTCATTACAGAAGTGGATGAGTTATTAAATTAAAATTATACACAAAATCAATTAAATAGTATAATATAGCAAGAAGATGGAGCACCGCCACATAATGCCGTAGCCGTTCAAGAACATTCAAATAATCAATTTAATGTTTTTATCGGCAATAAGGGTGTCATTACATGGCCACCAAATAGTTACGACTTAACACTATATGATGGCTTTTTATGGGGGTTTTTAAAAAAAAGTGTATTTTGATTCAAATTCAAATATTAGCACTATCACGGCAAAAGTTCGTGCGGAAACTAAAAGTTTAAATGGTCATAATAACACAATATCTGACGCATTAGAAAATTTGAGACGATGATATTACGTGCGCATTGATAACTATGGAAGGCGTTTTGAGCATCTATTGTAATCTTAAATGTAGTATTGTAAGCCATTAATTTTGTTGACTTTCTAAATATATTTTTTTCTTATTTTATTATAGTATAGTAGTACCATACGTAGGGTGACCATACGTACTTTTTTTAGTAGGACAGTACTTTCTTTTCAAACGCTGTCCTATTGTACTTTAAAATTTATGAAAAACACCTAAATGTACTCTTTTTCTTAATTACGTAAAATTAAGTCCTACTTTTTGTCCAAACAAAATATAATTATGATTCGAATTGATTTAAGAATCGATCTTTTGCTGAAGAATGAGAATCTCCTATCTTTAGCAGCAATCGATCTGCGCAGGAGTCACTTGTGACTCTCGTCGCTGCGTCATCGTCTAGTTTAGTTTATTACCGATACGCCCATCTCCCTCCCATCACTGTCGATTTCATTTTGCAGCAAGATATTATTATCTTATTTATTTAGTAAAAATATATATCTCGTCGTATGTTTATGTTTATTTGTTACTTGTACGTTCACTGTTGATTAGTTTATTAACCTTTTGTCTTAAATTTCGGCAGTTTTTCTCGTTTTCTATATTATTTTGTGCTGTGCGGAAAAATAAACAATTTCATCATGTCACCGCCAAGAAGAAAATGCCATTTTAACGTCGAGTTGCAAGCAGAGTATCCTTTTAAGAAACAAAAATTAAATGTTTCACCGCATATTGTGATTTTCCAAATTTGTAAAAGTGATGTTGATATTTCTAACAGTGGTCGCAGTAATATCAAATAACACTTGTAAAAAAAACACATGTTGGCTGCTAAAGCGACCTCGAAGAGCAGCAAATTGGAAACCTTTTTAAAAAAGAAAATTTAAGTTCTGAAAATGTTGATTGCTGCCAAGGAAGGTACATTTGCTTACCATAGAATTAAGCATTTGCAAAATTTCAGATCCTCAGACTGCACGTCAAAACTAATTGTAAGCATGTTTGAACCTAAATTTGCGGCAGATCAAACCAAGACTGAGGCGATTGTAAAAAATGTTTTAGCTCAAGAGGCTCAATCCCAATGGAATCCCTAGAAATTTTCCTTCTAAAAGCAAATTTCGTCAGCATCACAATCGATTCGTCGAATCATAGAGAAATTAAAGTTGTGCCCTTAATGGTAAGATATTTTGATGGAGAAAATGGTGTCCAAGTAAAATTACTTCAGCTACGTGATTTACTTGGTGAAACAGAGCAGTTAAAAGATAACGTGGTCAATGTTTTGAATTACCATAATCTACAACAAAAATGCATCGGAATGTCTGCTGATAATACAAATACAAATTTTGGTGGAATGAGAAGAAAAGGAGTGAACAATCTATTCAGCAAATTAAATGCTTCTTGTGGTAAACCCGTGATTGGAATTGGTTGTGTGGCACACATTTTTAATAACTAAGCAGTTTTGCGATTTTGTTGATATCGAGTACAAAAAAATGTTGTTGTTTTCAAAAACAAGATTTTTAAGCCTAATGCCAGCCATTTAACGAATTATACAAATGTTCGAACCCTTGAAAGCATATTTTTTATCGATTGATAATTGTCCAACAGTTCCAAAACAGTTTTTTCGAAACCCAATCAGTGAAGCATGGATGTGGTTTGTGCATAACATTGCGCCTCTTTTCCACAAAGTGATTTTAGATGTAAAAGGTGACAAATTATGCGCAACGGAAGCCGTTTTGGAGTATTTTGAACTCATAAATAAGCTTCAAAATCGCTTAAATGAGTTATTTTTACCGCTTAAAGTAAGAGAGTTACTTTCAAAACTTGAAAATATGGAAGACATTTACCTTAGTGTGAACTATCGGGATATTTTTATCACGCATGTCAAGCAGTTCTATTCAACTGGAGTGAAAATTTAAGTAAACTAAAGCTATTCGGATGGGTTAACTTAAAAAAGTTTCTTGGGCTGAAATTTTATCGTCGTGTGAGGCTTTCAAAGACTACATAGGTCCGATATTAAATCAGGACGAACTGTTTGATAAAGTTAGTCTAATACGAACCTACGTTACATAAGATAAAATCACGGACTGGAATTCGAAAAATATTTCTACCGAAGATCGATGGCTCGAAATCTTCCCAGAAGAAAGTGCTTTGAAAAATCTCAAAATTCTATATGAGTTTGTTTTTTGTCTGCCTGGGACCAGTGCGTCAATTGAGCGGTGTTATCAAGTATCAATAACTATTGGAGTCCCAACAAATCGCAGTTGAAAATATCTACTCTGGAAGCCATCATGCAAGTCTACACAAACTTCAAAGTTGCGTGCAATGAAATGTTTCAGTTCTTAAAGAGTAAACCACAACTTCTGAATAAAATTCATAGTTCCAAAAAGAACGACTAGTACCAAAAAGATGATCAAGATGTTCAGGAAGGAACATCGAAAGAAAATTAACTATTAAAATTTATCATACATTTTTTATGTACGTATGTTTGATTTAAAAAAAAATCGTTCTTATCATTGTTTCATTAAATATTCGTAAAATTTTGACCAGAAAAATTTCCTAGGGCATTAGCAGTGTACATATTTTCTTAAAAATTATAAATGTACTTTTTTTGTTGAAAATTTATGGTCACCCTAACCATACGCCATTATAGAACAAAACTTAATGCTACACTAGGTTATATATTTGCAATAAGGAAATACAGGGCTACTCAAAACTATAAAATAAATACAGGGTGTCCCATTTGAAATATTGAAGATGCATTTTATTGGTTACTCCCTGTATACAAAATTTGGTCTGTTGCTACAGTGTTTATCGGTACAGATAAAATAATACAACTTTTATTTAAAATTTTTTTTGTATTCCCGAAAGTAAGGAAAATAAGTGGGAGGGTCAAAATATAATGAGAAACCCTGTACAATTACTATTCATCAACATAATTATCTAGAAAAACTTCTTGGTAAATTTACCAATACTAATTTACTATGACTAATGCTAACTCATTAAAGATTCCTGCAGAGCCTAGTGTAACTTTGTCTAAATGAAATATTTTAAATTGTAATAAGTCTTTGCCATTTCATATGGCTGTTGGTTCACTAATCTTTCTGGCAACCACTAGTCGCCCAGATATTGCATTTACAGTTAATCAGGTGAGCAGATTCTTTAATACTTAGAGTGATGAACACTGGAAGGCAGTAAAACGAATTTTTAGATATCTGAAATATATTGCTCATTATAAAATTGTGTACAGAAAAACTACACAAATCAAGGTAACAGGCTACATTGATGCAGACTATGCTGGCTGTCTGGATACAAGAAAATCTACTAGTGAATATGTATTTGTAGTAGGCAATGGTCCTATTACCTGGAAGAGCCAAAAACAGAACATATTGGCACAGCTGCTGTCAATAAAGTCACGATAGCGAATATGGTAGCCAACATGATATCCAACGATCGATAACGGTCATGGAACTAGAAGAAGAAGAAGAAGATTGGCACAGTCAACGACAGAGGCTTTTGGTGTTAGAAAAGTTTTATGGCTTAGAAATTTTTTAAAAGAGATTGGAATTGATGTCTTACCTGTCAACATCTTTGTTGATAATCAATCTGCCATTAAGCTAACACAGGCACAACATTTAATAGCAGAACAAAGCATATGGATATTAAGATCCACTTTGTTCGAGATGAGTGTGAAAACAAGAATAGCTGTGTAAGCTATGTCAATACAAGTAATCAGTAAGCGGACTTGTTCACAAAAGCATTGCCAAAGACAGTTTTTAACAATTTATTGAATAAGTTAAATTTGTTAATTTAAACTATGTATTTGTTAATTTGTATTGTCTTTGCTTTTTGGTCTTCAGGCTGTAATATTCAAGATATAAGAAAACGAAGAAATGAGTTTTAAGGTTATGTTCTATGGTCTCTAATGTAAAAACGGTTACAAATGTGTTTAATTAATATACTCATTTTCTCAGGCTAATAATTATTGTTTAATAAACTTTTTACATGGACAGTATAGTTATTTTATTTATCAAATAATAAAATATTAGAAGTTTTACCAATGACTTAATTCGTAATCATTTAATCATCATTTTAGTTTAAATAAATCCATAATTCTGTTTTATATAAACTGTAAAAAACTCAAAAAATCGCTCAGTCCATATCAATACATCTATAAAATTTAAAACATTTAAACACGAAATACAAACCAATACATTTGTGTAATGTAATAGATGATGTACTGGTTGCCCATTAGGGCGATAATTATGAAATTACACGAACGGTATACACGATTAAAGAATCAATGCATGTAACGTTTGTATTTATTGTCATTATAGCATACTCATATTTATTAAATAGAAAGTGTTATAAAATCGTAAAAATGTTCATTTTTCATCTACACTTTTGTTGCGTATTATTAGTATCGGCTAATACTCTTTTACACCAATAATCAATATTATTCTAAAATTAAAGAACGATAATGTTTAATGGTTTAGCCTTAGTTCTATATTTCTATATTTATAAATATTGGAACATAAATGATTGCATTAGTCACTAACATGCACGACTATAAAGACGCTGCTTTCACATTTAACACTGGATACGAAAATAATTCAAGGGCTTTTTCTATTTCTTCTTTTTAGAGTCTTCTTTTTAAACCCATATAATCAAGTAACTGACGGCCCTCTATATTAGCATTATTAAGAAGACTAGTAACCAGGCTGTGGGAGTAAAAAAAGTTGATTTCACACTGTAATCCAGGAATTTATGTAATGTGGCCCAGGTTATAAAGGGCAACCTCAGGAGCAATCCCCCAGTTCATTCAACAAAAAATTTTTGGTTATTGTGTATTTATGAGCGTTTTTAGGTGCAAAATACGTATTTTTTGAGTTTTTTTTAATTTTTTGCCTAAAGTAAGTACTGGGTAATTTCTGTATAGATTATGAAAGTACTCTAAAAGACCTTCAATTTGAGCTGGTATACGTTCAATTTAATTTATTTGTTATTGCCAAAATGACAAATGAAGGTCAAAATTAAAAAAAACGTAATATTAATTGCGTGGTAGCGGGTAGATACTCTTTTACGTTCCCGGTAGAAGATAGATCTACTTCAGGGATGCGACCCTGTCCACGTGAGCCGTAATTATCTCCCAATCTCCTGGTACCTGGGAGAAATTATGTCCTGAACCCATTCTTCCATCTAATTACCAAAGTTTCCATTCCTATATCCTACTCTGTCAGACAGTAGCATCAGTACCAAGATAGAGCTTAAGGGAAATGATCCTGGATCGGTATGTTATTGGATACTAGAGCTGCTAAATTAACCGAACGATTACCGGTATAAGTAATCCCCCACCTGTTGGTCAACAGCTAAGGGTGGAAGAACCGACACGTGGTAGGGCACTTGATTGCCCTGGAGCAGAGAAATTAACTCCGAAGGCGGAAGAACTAAATTATACAACGGCATTGAGATGTGGAAAGCCAGGGGATGACTACCACATTAAAGATCCGTAAGGATATCCTTAGTAAAAATCATCATGGACCCACTAATGGATAATTTACTTAATGATCATGGAGCTCGGAATCCAAGATCCGGCAGGGGAGGACAATCAGATTTAGACGACAGGGCCTCTCAGGTCGTCAACAAGGTAAATCCCTGTCAAGCAAATAACTCTATAGCCTTAAAAATCGGAACATGGAACGTAAGAAGTTTATACCAATCAGACAAACTGGATAATACTGTGTCGGAAATGTGCAGAATGAGAATTAATATACTGGGCCTTAGCGATATACAATGGTCTGAATCAGGAAAATGTAAGACCAGAAATGGAACGATGTATTATTCTGGAAACAACGATTCCAAGCACAAACGGGGAGTTGGCATTATAGTTGACAAGAATTCTCAGAAAGCTGTCTGTAACTTTGTTCCCTACTCTGATCGAGTATTAATGCTGTCTCTAAACTCTCATTTAAAACGTAAAATAAATATAATCCAAGTATATGCACCCACTGTAGACAAGGATGAAGACACCATAGAGGCCTTCTATGAACAAATCGACAATGTCTTAAGACTAACTAAAAGACAAGATATAAATATTATAACGGGCGATTTGAACGCTAAAGTTGGCCAAGAAAAAGTGGAGAATTGCGTGGAGCGATATGGACTCGGGGAAAGGAATTAACGTGGCGATAGGCTTGTCAATTTCTGTGTCAATGAAGAACTCATAATTACAAATCCCTTGTTCTAACTTCCTAAACGTATATATACATGGAGGTCACCAGCAGACAATAACAACAAAATAGTCAGAAATCAAATAGATTATATTATCGTCAACAAAAGATATAGAAATTCTATAATATTATCTAAAACTTATCCAGGAGCGGACATATCCTCCGACCACAACCCGGTTGTTTTGTCGATGAGAGTGAAACTAAAGAAGGTCAACAGCCCTAGCACCAAGAAAATCATAGATACAAGACGTCTCAAACAAGACAACACATATGTGGAAACCAAATTTTAAATAAACGAGAGCTTAAGGAAAGTCAAAGAAGATAATGCAGAAACTATTGACCAAAAATTGGGAAAAATTCAACATGCCCTTGTGTCAGTTGGAAAAGAAAACCTCAAACCACTTAAACCTTGGATGACAGTAGAAATTATTGAACTCATGGAAGAACGAAGAAAACATAAAGCAAAAGACCTGAATAGATACAAAGAAATTCAGAGAAACATCAGAAAGAAAATTCGAAAGGCAAAAGAGAGGTGGCTCTCCGACAGATGCAAGGAAATAGAAGATCTGAACAAAAAGTACGATAGCTTTAATTTACACAAAAAAATCAAAGAAATGACATTCTTACATTATTACTGAGATGAAGGAGAGATTATGTCACTGGACCAATTACATTCAACAACTATTTAATGATGAAAGAGAAGAACTGTCATTAGAAATCACCGAGTATACCGGACCACCAATATTAAGAGAAGAAGTCATCTATGCCATCAAAAACACAAAAGAGGGTAAAGCTACTGGACCAGATGAGGTGCCCATCGAAATATTAAAATTCATCGATGAAGATGTTATTGATGTAATGGTTGAACTCTTTAATCTAATATATCAGACTGCCACAATCCCCAGACAATGGCTGCAATCAACCTTTGTAGCAATTCCCAAAAAACCAAGTTCAACAACTTGCTCAGACCACAGAACAATAGCTATAATGAGTTACACACTTAAAATATTTTTGAAAATAATTCACAGCAGAATTGTTAAAACTCTTGAATATGAGATTAGTGACACACAATTTGGCTTTAGAAATGGTATGAGTACAAGAGATGCTTTGTTCGGCTTGAATGTGCTGGCTCAGAGATGCATGGACATTAATCAGGATATGTACTTATGTTATGTAGACTTTAAAAAGGCATTTGATAAAGTTCAACATAAAAAGCTTGTAGATATATTAAAAAGCAAACATATTGACAGTCGGTATATGAAAATTATATCTAATTTATATTGGAATGAAACTGCCAAGGTAAGAGTTGACAGCCAGTACACCAAAAATATCAAAATACAGAGAGGAGTCCGCCAGGGTTGCGTGCTGTCCCCACTACTTTTTAATGTCTACAGTGAAGCGGTATTTCAAGAAGCGCTCTCAGACTCAATAGAAGGTATATCTATCAATGGAGAAGTTTTGAATAACTTACATTTTGCAGACGATACAGTAATAATTACGGATAACAACAATGATTTAGAGAACGTAATGCAACGCCTTGATGAACGCTGTCATGAGTACGGACTGAAGATAAATTTAAAGAAAACTAAATACATGATCATGACTAAATCTGCACATGCAAATATCCAATTGACTATTGAAGATACTGCAATTGAGAGTGTTAATAACTATAAATACTTAAGAACATGGATAACATCAGATGTAGACCAAACCAAAGAAATTAAAACACGTATTGAAATAGCACGTACATCATTAAAATTTATTAAACTTAAAAAGTTTTTTTGTTGTCGGGATATAAGGTTAGAACTACGCCTGAGAATGCTTCGATGTTACGTGTTATCTACTCTTCTTTATGGTTTGGAAGCTTGAACACTAAAACAAGTTCATCTGAATAAGTTGGCCGCCTTTGAATTTTGGTGTTACAGAAGAATCCTACAAATATCATGGATTCAAAGAATGTCAAACATGGAAGTAGCTAGAAGGATAGAGAATGAGACGGAAATAATATTAACTATTAAAAGACGAAAACTTGAGTACTTGGGACATGTGATGAGAGGGCAAAAATACGCATTATTACAACTTATTATGCAGGGCAAAATCCAAGGAAAGCGAAATGTGGGAAGACGAAGAATATCTTGGCTTAAGAACTTAAGGGAATGGTTTAAATGCAGTAGTGCAGAACTTTTTAGAGCGGCAGTCAACAGAGTTGACCAGACATGACAGATGTTCATACATGCTACATAAATAGAGAAAAAACCAGTCTCCTCAATGTGACTGTGGGGAGAACCAAACCATCGACCACATTATTGAAGAGTGTCCTTCAAGATCCTACAATGGTAGCCCTGAAGACTTCCTGTTTGCAACTTCAGAGTCAATTGATTATATTAATACACTTGATGTTTGCTTGTAACCATTTAAAGTTTGTCATATACCTAGTGTTTTTAATTTTGTTCTAAATATGTTACAATTGCCATACGATAAATAAATAAACAGTGTTAATTTAGATTTTCTTTTTAGCAGTTTCGATCTTAATAATGTTGAAAGGGAGTTTAATGCTCTATTTCCCGCAGCTATCCTTGCTGAGACCACTTTTTCTATGTGGTTGTTATTTATTGTTGTTATCTATTAATTTTTGGTATTTTGTATGCCAGCTTCTTCTATTTCTGTCCAAATATATGAAACTTTTTACTACTTTAACATCTTCCGCTACTATAATATGTTTTATATTTCCTCGTGTTTTTATCTGTGTTAGTGTTAGTGTTTTTATCTTTTTGTGTTTATTTCTAGATCGATTATCGTGGCCAATTTTTACAGTTCTACTAAATTATTTTTTTCTGCCAATACAAATACGTTATTGACTTTTATAGACGTCACTCATAAATATTGTACAATATATGACTACGGAAAATACGTCACGAATTGAAACCACATTATTATCGCTTTTTCCATAAAATGCGTGTCAGATTGGAAATAATAGTATTCACCGATCTATGCATTAGGACAGCTCATTTTTATTTGTACAAAGGTATGAATGCTTGACGAAAACAATGGTTAAAGACATGGATCATAAATTCCTATTTTCTTCTATTAATCGATCCAAAGGGAATTGGACTAATTTAGATGTTATCCACGTCGTTCGACTAAAAAAATGACATGAGCTATCATTCAAATCTAATTGTCATTTTACCCTCATTTCAGAAACATTAATTTATACACGCAGAAAACAAGATATTTACGGTTTCTGTTTTTTAATTTATTTACTTTAGCCTGTTTAGTATAGAGAGTCTAAAAAAACTATCATTTAATATGTATTTTAATCCATATTTTTTCTAGTTGTTGAATTAATAATATGAAAGGGTTATTTTCTGTCTGCATTAGTGTGTTGACAATAATTCCATATTAGACGTCGGTATTGCACAGCTGCGAATGATATTTTCTTTTAGGGCCTACTCTCTATTTTACCTTACAGTAATAATTTATGAGGATTGAGAAACAGCGTTACATGTCACACCTGCATATTACACAATAATTATGGGCGACTTTAATGCGAAAATGGGGTTTAAACAAGTTGATGCAGAAGCAGTAATGGATAAGTATGGATATGGCGAAAGAAATGTACGAGGGGAAAGATTGCTGAACTTCTTACACCAGGAAAATTTATTCATGATGAACTCTTTTCTCGATACAAAAGAGTCAGCGTACTTGATGCCCAGATGGCAGTGTTAAAAATGAAATAGAATATATCATATATGTCGTTACACTTCTTGAAAATTAACTTTATTCAACACCAACAATATTACAATACTTTTAATTAACTGACAACTATAAACTTCAACATTCAAAATACTGTTACGAAAGATTTGTAACCAATGTTTTTGACAGTTGGAACAGTTGTATTGTTACAAAAGATTTATCCCACATAGGAAAAGTCCATTGAAGAAAAAAAAAAGAAGAAGTAGTTCGAGAACATTCAAGATGACATCGAAAACTCTTAAAATGTCTAGTGAAGTTTGGAACTTCAGAAAATATATATAGAAGATATATATATATATATATATATATATATATATATATATATATATATATATTTACTCGATAGTGGACGTAGTATCCCTGTTTTCTAATCTCCCACTTTCTAGCGTCGTCACGTCACTCCGGAACCATTGGAATGAAATCCAACCACACAGTCCAGTATCGTGGGAAACATTCTCGGAATTATTAAAACTAACGTTTGACACCAATTTTCTAATATTTAATGACAAATACTATCGTCAAATTTTTGAAACTCCCATGGGATCGTCCATTTCCCCCATTCTAGTTAATTTCGTACTCGACGACCTTATCAATGTGAGTATCAGTAAGTTAGATTTCCAGGTTCCCTTTGTAAAGCGTTATGTCGACGACTTGATCCTAGCAACACCACTTGATAAGATTTTAAGCACCTTATCAGTCTTCAATAGCGTTGATCCTCACCTTCAATTTACATGTGAATTGGAGGTTGAGAACAGCATACCGTTTTTGGACATGCGAATCATACGCACACATGGTAACACATTGGGCACTACGTGGTACAGGAAAGAAATGACAAGCAACCGGTTCTTAAATTACCACTCTACACACCCAATGAGATACAAACATAACCTTGTACAAGCTCTTAGCTTTAGAGTACACACGTTGACTCATACGCGGTACAAGAGGGAATCTTTGGATTTACTCAAATCCATTCTCATTGATAACTCTTACCCCATATCCATCACCAATACATATCTTTTCTCTAAAAGCTCTGGTCATTCTTTTTCGGAAGTAACCAGCGGTGCAATACTAGCATCCATATCCAATTACATACAGAGGGACAATTCCCTGTTAACCCCAAAACCAGTCACAAAATATGCTTCTCTTCCCTATTTCCCACAAATTACGAACAAGCTTACTAAATTATTCAAAAACTTACCCGTCAAAATATCCCTAAAAAACACTAAAACCATTGGAAAGTTATTCTCCAAGTCCAAAACTCCACTAAGCTCGTTAGAGCACACTAATGTTGTCTATCAGATTCCCTGTTCTGAATGCAACTCCTGCTACATTGGCCAGACCAGTCGTTCACTTCTAGAGCGTATAACTTCACATAAAAGCGACATTAGACTTTCCAAACCCTCTTGTGCCCTTGCACAACACGCCATTTCCACCAAACATCACATTGACTTCTCAAACACTAAAATACTGGCGAAACAAAATAACCATCAAAAAAGCTCCTTTATTGAAATGTGTGAGATCCTAAAAAACCCTTCTGCATTAAACAAAAGAACCGACATCGACAATTTGAGCCAGGTTTACCACTCTCTCATCTTACGAAATAAATAATACCATTATTCATCATTAAAAATAGCCTTATTTTTTGTTCAAAATTAACACAATCGTCCCATATCTCTAAGTTTTATTAAAACATAAATTACCAAAAAAAAATATATGTATCAAATTTTTCCGTCATACAAATCTACCCGTCCTACTAATCTTTCAATGACCCCAGTAGAAGTTTATAATTGTCTCAAACCTTGGAATTTGTTGAACATATGGCCCTTAAAAAAATTTTTCGGTATCGCGTCACGTCGTTTGCAGAGATTGCAATAAATCAGTGTTTTGTTTGTCTTCATTGGAGAACTATCTCTAAATGAAGCCAAATGTACGTTTAAAATTTTGTTAAATATTCGTTTCTGCTAATGATATTATTTTTTGCACAAGTTATTGTGTTCTTTGTTTCGGATTTTTTTTAACTTAGTTCTAAATTAATGAGTAAACTTAAGTACATATATAATAATATCTTTAATACTACATATTGAGTTGTAAGTTATAAATTATTAGATCTGTATTTCTTATAAACTCTATGTCATCTTTGTATTTTAAATATTAATAATAATATTAAATAATAAAAAAAAATAAGAATAAAAATTAAAAAAAATAATTTTAAATATTAATACCTTGGACTGTTAGAAATTATTATCGTTGATCACCTGTGGCTGAGTATCCAGCTACAACGTTGACGGTTGTTTTTATATATATATATATATATATAAACTTGTTGTTGTTGGCTGACTTTCGCCTGTTTGTTCGTTCTAGACTGGTTGATGGAAGGAATTGATGTTATCAATACCAGTTTCTTTCATTGTTTGGCCTCTTACAGACGGGTTGTCACCCAAACTCATTTAAATTTTCGAATACACCGCCCTATAAATTTGTGTTGGTATTTCAACCTTGTAGTTCTGTCTTAGTTTTTAAGACCTCAAGGTTGGCTGCCTTTTCACGCTGTTGGCGCTACCTGTTTTAATTAACGCCATTTACCGGCGGCAGTGGTGAGGCTCCGATTGGTAACTTCATTATACACTATAATTTTTTAAATTTTAATACTAATTTTTTTAATAATGCTACCAAAGGTTAAAATCAAACCATAAATATTGATCATATAGTTGGAAGTGAATCTATGATATTCTTAGTTCTTCATTCACTACTTAATGTTAGAATAAAAAAATATTACATGTACATTAGATCATATGTTCTTTTGCTGTGCTAATTTTTAATAAGTTGCTAATTATTGTTAGTTAATTGATTGTTTATACAATATTACCGTATAATGTCCATTTACTTGAGCTTACTCATATACTTTTTAATATCATTGACTGCTACATGCCTTTTTAAGGTAACACATGTAACATGTTTTCCATGATTGTGTGGTTCACATATTGTACTTTTCAGATGAACTGATGATGCTTTCAGAATACGAGAGCAAAACATCTTTAAAATAGATAAAGTACTTTCCCACTCTCCCCCACCCTTTATTTGAAAAAATAAAAAAAAAGTACTTGAACAACTTTGTGCGGAATTCAGCCCTCTTTCTAGTTTACTTATTTAACACATATTTCACATTTAACATAATTGGGTATATTTCACAAAACTCGTTTTCAAATTTTTCTTCACAGGTTACGCCCCCTAGCGGTTAACTCAAAAACTTGAAAGTTATTTCCAGCAATTTCTCTTGGTCACTTTTACTAAGGAATTTTTTCTCTTAAAGTTATAACCTGAATAGTTTCTAATATATAGCCGAGCGATCGGCTTATTGGACCACCCGGTACATTGAAAGAATGAATAGATGACCAGAAATTAAAAATTTTTGTTATGAATGGCACCATTCTTTCTCCTGTTACCGACAAGAATGTATAGCATAGATAATAGCATAATTTTTAAATAATTTTAAACTGTTTGTCCTTGTTTCAGTGTAGTGTTATGTACAATTTATGTTCATTATATTCTGCGCTTGCTGGATAGCCCAAATTTGACGAAATGCCCCTGATGATGCTGTAGAAAGCGAAAGTACTTGGGCAATATTTGATTATTAAGTTTGTGCTCAATATTTGCCTTTAATTTTTCAAAGTTCATTTATTCGAGCATTCAACCTTATTTGGATTTCATATTAGATTTATGCTCACAAATTTTGTTAATTGTTTTTTATAAAACAAATTGTGAATAAAATAGCCAATAAATTACAGTAAATTTTAATAAACATACATACTAATATGGACAACTATTCTCAGTGTAAAAGTCTGTTTACAACAGAAAGAGCGGCTATAAGTTATCACACAGGATAGAAATTGACTGGCTGAGAGAGAAGGGCGTTTCTCAATATGCTGCAGAAGAAAAATGGCCATTGCTACTAATAAAAAAAAAACAAGAGAAAGGTGGAGGTGCTCAAAACAATTTCATAAATCTAGTTGCAATGACGTAATGTATTGTTTCGGACACATTTGTTATTCCGACGAAAATGGATATTAAAAAATCAATAAAACTTTTCTAATTCTCAGAGATAAAGAATACTTAAAATGCAGGTAGTCCATATAAAACAGATCTTGTCATTTGTTTTCTTTTTTGTCTATACGACGCCACCTCCCCTAATTAAATTTTATACATACAAAATACAAAATTTAAAAAAAAAAACAAAATCTACAATTTACATTATTTTTAAATTTATAGAAACTGGTTATGTCAATAATTGTAGAAAATGTACGGATAGTGATGAAGATGAAAACCAAAAAGCTCGTAGCTGGAAAGCTAACATAGGCTAGCTGAAATCAATTTTCCTTGTAAGAGTACCTTATTCTCAAGAGAAACTGGTATTATTTATAGAACTGTACGGAATATTTTAAAAAGAAACTTTGAAGGAAAAGAAAACTTATCGAAGCGTATTCTACAGAAAATAGGCACAGAAGTGTTCCTTACATAACACAATACCGTCAAAACGTCAACGTCTGGGCTGGTATTTTAGGTGACAACGTAATTCGTCTGTCCAGCTCACAATGCACAGGAGGTGTTACTATTTTTAAACATTACGTTTTTAGATAGAGGTAGACCCTACCCCCTAACTCTTTATCCAAACGATTATCGGTATAATTAACCCACGAGTGCCACATTAAAGATAAGCAATGAATATGCTTAGTAACTATCATTATAGACCTACAAATCGATAATTTACTTGATGGTCATTGAGTCTGGAGTCCAAAGTACGCCAGGGGATGATAATCAGATTTAGACAACAGGGCCTTTCAGGTCTTCAATAAAATAAATCTCTAGAAACATAAACATAAAACATTTTAACATTAACTATCTAACAAAACCTATGACTTTAAACATATTAAACTTTATCTGACCAAAACTGAGCGATTCTGACATTTTCCGTCGTTAGCAGGACGAAAATCTTCCAATCTACAGATCGCTGTATAATTCAAATCGAATATTGTGGATAGCTGTATAAATATCGGGTGGTTTTTGATTCTCCAAATTCCCATAAGATGTGCAGGTTAACGAGGTAGTTCCATCTAGCCAGATTATCTTTGGTATTACCCACTCCACTTTTCAGTAAATTTAAGGTGTTCCATACCTTCCAGTTCAGGTCTCCACCAGGTGTTAAGACTTTTGTAAGATGACTCCATTGTGGTAGATGGGGTAGCTTATTCTTTTACATATCTATTCGGGCTCTGCTTCGCTGGATGTCTAATGCTATAAGGAATATAATTGCAAATAAAATCAGGAACTTTTTCCTGCTAATTACAAACAACAGATGGTTTTTGTGAGGACATGATTGGAATGCACTAATCGTGACGAAGATTTCATGAAAAAAATATTGTTAACAAATGAGTCTTCCTTTTCTTAACTTGCCATCACAATACATCTGTTACCGTAGGGTACTCCATAGAAAATAGGCACATAATTATTTCTTACAAAAGACAATACCGTCAAAAAGTAAACGTCTGGGCTGGTACTTTAGGTGACAACGCAATTGGTTGTTTTTTCATTGTGGGCACTTTATGTCATCCTAAATACCTAGATCTTCTGAGAAATCACATAATTCTAGCTGTTGGAGCATTACCTATTAATATGGATAACATTTGGTTACAGTTGGTTAGATTTTTTAAACATAATGTTTAAAAATGCCACCTCGCTCTCCTGATCCTGCACCTCTGGACTTTTTCGTATGGAATTTATCGAACACTTGAAGGAAATTATACAATAGATTGGACTACTGCTTAGCTGAACGTGGTGGACTTTTTGAAAATTAAATTATAAGATTATTATTTTTTAGAATAAATTATTTTAATTTGTGTTGGGAAATAAAGGTTTTTATTTCTTGATTATGGTGTGTCAAGCCGTTTGCGCCTTGGCTCCAATCTTTAGATTTTAAAGGTTTAGTTTAGAGACTTTAGAGTTATCAAGATGTCAACATTTTGTGCATAGGCCCCATAATTCTTTGAATTAGTTGTTTAAAGTTGCCATTTCTTGATTGAGGTGGATGTAGGGGTAGTTAAAACTGAGGTTGCAACATGATGGCTTGTTGGATATGTTTTTTGATTTACGTGTAGTAAATTTCGTAGTGCTTTGGATACTTGACAGCCTTTGTAATTGACAGGATTATTTTCAGAACAGTCGACACACTTTACCTTATTATTTGGTCTTTTTCTTGGGCCCGGTCTAGTGAAATTATCTCTTTTACAGTGGATACAACGTGAATTTCAATTGCAATTCTTTTTGGTTTGACCATAGTTTTGGTACCTTTGATATTGAGATATATCACGTTTAAGATATGAAATTTCAATTTTAACTATTGATTTCATTAGTCTGGTAACTTGGTAGATGTCCTTGTTATTTTTGTTGTGGCAAATTTTATAATAAATAAATGGTGGCACTTTTTATAAATGGAATTTTAATTTTAAATAAATTTTGATATTTAAATAAACCTACTATGGTTTTTCACCACTCAAATTTCTATTCCAAAAGTTATATAAAAAGCCCTAAGATGAGTAGATTAAATATACAAATAAATGGATCTTTGGTTAACATAATAACAAACAAATTGCATCTCCTATAATTTTAAAATAGAAGCTGGAGTTAATAAAGTTTTTCATAATAGGAAAAATAATGGTTTTTATATAAAAAAGTTTATGGGCTATTTTAGCCATTAAATTAAACGTCTATTCAAAATTGTAATAAAGACCGAGTGACATAAAAAGAAAATATTATTTTAATATATTCGGGACGTCGAGAAAGCAATCAAAATTTTATTGCTTATATGATGTAAATTGCTACTTGAAAACTTGTAAACTGAAGTTAATTTATTGATAATGTTTAATAGTGTTGTTTTTTGAGATCCAAAACTTTAGTCGTTTCAAAGAAAGACGACTATTAAACTAAAGATCACCATTTGTATACCTTTTACCCCGACATGCATAGTATACAGGTTACTCTTGTAAAAAACCCTTTTACTCTTTCATATATATATATATATATATATATATATATATATATATATATACATTTATATACATAGGGTTGTTTATGTCATAGTCCCAACTTAAATATGGACGTCTTCTTGGTATCTTGACGCCTCTTGGATACCACAGTGTAATTCTAGTGGACCACCTATTGTCAGTTCTTCCTGCTAATTGTTTTTATAGATTATTCTTTATAGATAGATAGATCTTTATTTATATAAAAAAACCTAATATACATTCAATATAAAGAAAGTACACTATAAATTTTTGATATACTGTTTAAGTAACATTTTGAAATTATTGATACTAGTAAATTTTTTTACAGTTGTAGATAACTGATTAAATTTAAGGAAGCTTTTTAAAAAGAATGAATTCGTCGTACTTTTATACATAGTTCTAGGTACATATATTATAAGAAGAAATAAAGGCCGCTGGCCAAGAACCCAAGACAGGGAAAGCTCCCGGCCCCCGATGGACTACCACCGGAGGCACTGAAGATAGCAACAACAGAGAAACCAGGTTTGATTAGAAAAATATATAACAGTTTACTGCGGAAGCAAGAGTTTCCCAGGGAATCAAAGGAACCAAATCTGATTTTACTCCTAAAGCCTGGAAAACCCCCCGATTCAGCATCCTCTTATAGGCCAATATGCCTTCTGGACTGCCTTGGCAAGTTCTATGAGAATCTTGTCAGGAAGAGGCTAGAGGGCGTGTTGGCAGATAAGAGAACTTTACCCAACCAACAATATGGATTCAGAAAATGTCAATCAGCAGTCGACCCCAATCACCCAGACCCCAGAAGACCGTAAAATACTTGAAAATCATACTAGACGACAAAATGGCATTCAGAAACCATATACAAGAAGCATTTTGAAAGGCGGAAGAGAGGACCTCGACCCTTAATAAGATAATGCCGAATATAGGAGGCCCCGAGTCACACAAAAGATCAGTTTTACTACAGTCAATCATGTTCACCTTACTGTATGGGGCTCCAGTGTGGCATGAGATCCTCAACAAAGCAAAATATAAAGACATGCTTCTTAGGACACAGAGGAAACCATTGATCAGAGTATGCAGCGCGTACAGGACCGTATGAACCATAGCCTTACAGGTGGTGGCCGGTGCTGTACCGGTGCATATCCTGGCAAATGAAAGGGTTCGGATGCACCAAAGGGACAATGGAGCTTTAGGTTCAGGAACACAAGAAAGAAAAAGGAGTTTGGAGATCTGGCAGGACCAATGGTCAAGGAAAACAGACAATTCTGCCTAGACGAGGGCAATTATCCCAGATGTAGTAAGGTGGTATGAGTGTAAACACATACATGTCAACTACTACTTCACCTAATTTATGACGGGACATGGATCTTTCCGGTGTTATACATATAGCATAAAGAATACCGAGGACGATATGTGTCCCGAGTGTGGAGTGGTGGATGATGCGCATCATGTAATATTCGTATGCCCTTCATACAATGTGGTGCGAACCTAGCTGCAGCTGGGCCTGAAGTCACCTCTAGGTAAGCCACATAAACTAATGAATTAGGTAATTGAAAACAAAAGAATCTTTGACTTGATCATTGGTTTTGTGACAGAAACCATAAAACACAAGGAAAAGAACGAGAGGAGATGGCAGCAAAGGTGAACTGTTTATTTTAATGTGTCGTATTTGTCGGCGTCAGCGGAGTGAGCCACTATTTAGCTTTCACTACTGATGCCGAAATCTTAAATGAATTTACACAATTTACATACGTGTTGTTTCGTTTTGTTTTGTCCTTTCTTGTATCTAGTGTACGGTGAATGTACCACCCGGGGGTCGAATATGAATGTCTAGAGTTGCTGGTACCTGTTCTCTGACCTTTCTCGTTAAGTTCAAGATGGTTGAAATAGCGGCGCGGTCGCTCCTTCCTGCCTATCGCTCTGCACGAGGATGGTTACCTTACAGACCAAGTCCGGTGCAGACGTGAGTGGGGTGGCTCGACTGGGTTGCTATGGCAATCACGGAGCGCAGACGGAGGGTGACAGATGGGAGTTATGAGCAAAGCTGACGGGTCAGATGGTAATGCTCGCTAAGAGCGGTACCAAACCCGTCGGTTGAAAAAAGAGGGGGTGAGTTTAGTTGGTAGGTGGTCAACTACGGTAAGGCGTAGTCGTCCGAATCCAATACACCTGGACACCTTCCCAGAGGTCTTTTGAAGCACCTTTTGAAGATGCTCACCTCCCAAAAAAAAAGGTACATATATGTCATCTTAACCTCGGGTATTATAAGAATGAATACTTTTGTTGAAAGAAATTAATTCTTGAAAATATTCAGGTGATAAGCCATTTACTATTTTGAAGACCAAAAGCATGGTGAAATAT
Source organism: Diabrotica balteata (assembly GCA_918026665.1). Lineage (NCBI taxonomy): Eukaryota > Metazoa > Arthropoda > Insecta > Coleoptera > Chrysomelidae > Diabrotica > Diabrotica balteata. The sequence goes on along the minus strand of OU898285.1, from coordinate 19,498,635 downwards.
AACAATCTATTTTCAACAGAGAATCAATTTAGAGTATTTAAGATCGTCCCAATTGGGGTGCGGCGATTTGTTTTCAGAATTATTCTCATTCCACGGTTCTGTAATTTTTGTAGCATGTTAAGTTTGTTAAGATTAAATAAATATAAGATTGATGGGCAATAGTCAATATAAGGTGAAATTGTGTTATATACTATTATTTTTGACTCCATTGACAAATTTTTCGATAGTCTACCCAGAAAATAATTTTTTTTCACATTTTTTTATGAATGTCCTCAAAGTAACTCTCAAAATTCAGAATATTGTCAAGTTGAAATCCTAAATATTTAACTGTTCTGACAATTTCAATTTTTTCATTATTAATATTTAAATTCATGATTTCAGAATCAAGCAAGCTATATTTATGTTTGGTAGTGAAAACCATTGCCTTTCTTTTTCTCACATTCACTTCAGTTTATTCATTTTTTAAATATTTATTAACTATATCTAAAATAGTGTTCATCTTTTGAATAGCTACATCAAAATGTTCATTACTACAACAAATTAGAGTATCATCGGCAAAAAGATTAATACATTCACATATTACAAAAATATCGATATCGTTAATATACAGAATAAATAAAAGGGGGCCTAATACACTACCTTAAGGAATCCATGTATTACTATTCATTTCAGATGGCAATTTGTCTTTAAATCGAACTTTCTGTTTGCGATCTTGTAAATAATTGTCTAACCAAGCAATTACTGTACTTCCTTTACCATACTGTTAAAGTTTAGAAATTATTATTGTTCTGTCAATGGTCTCAAAAGCTCTTTTTAAATCAATAAATACACCGACTACATACTTATTTTTATCTAAATTACTCTTTATGTGACATAATATTACTTGTAAAGCTGATTCACAAGAGAAATGTTTAAAATTTTATTTTTTGTTACATGTTCTAAAAATTGTTTATAAACAGCAATTTTTAATATATTCTCTATAGGAGGTAAAGTATTGATTGGTCGGAATTCTTCAGCTTTGATAGTGTTGGGTATTTTTTAAATAGGGGTGATAGTATTTATTTTTAATACATCAGGAATTCTACCCGTAGTAAGAGATGTATTAATTAAATTTAACATAACGTGACCAATGGTTTCAAAAACTCCCTTTACCATTCTGCAATTTAACGTTTCATACAGTAAGAATTTATTATCTAAATTGCCAACAGTATTTCGCAAATCCTGCATAGAGAGCTCAAACTTATCAAAATTTAAATATAGATTACTATTCACATTACACAATGTTTTAGATATATCAATACTTTGAAAAATACTTTCAATGCTTTCAACAAAATACTCATTAAAACTGCTAGCTATTTCTACGTTGTTTAATTTGTTTAAGCACCTCATAATCAAACCAAGCTAATATTGATTGAAACTGGCATGTTACAATATTGATATTATGCAATTGATGACATTTTCACAATTTTGCAAAATTTCCTGGTAAATGATATTTACATCAACAGAATCTAAATTAAAGTGACACATGATAAGATTAGTTTTGATTTCATCTAAGTTTTGATTACATAAATTTCTAAACTTTGAAATATTACCATCAAATATATTATAACTATTATTTTTTGATATATTTACAGAAATAACGGAATAATCAGTAATTTTTGGACAATCGTGAACACAAGTACTTATATTATTTTGATTAAAAAGCATTTAATCTACCAAAGACTTACTAGTGTCAGTAATTCGAGTAGGATCACTAATATATTGTTTTATACCATAAGCCGAAAACAATTTTTTAATTTTTTCATCATAGAAATTACTAGCCAACAAGTCAATATTAAAATTACCAACTAACACACAACGGTAGTTTGTAGTAAATGGGGCATCACATATTTCTTCCAAATTTTCAATAAATTGAGCATCAGACTGGATGATTAATGGTATTGTTAAATTTATATAGTTCTAATTTATTTGTCTTTATTCTAATTTATTGTCTATATTCTAATTTATTAAAACTCACGATAACTAATTACGAATTTATTAAAGGCTTTATTAATCCTAATTTACAAATAATTTATTTACGTTTTCGTTACAAGTAAATCGCGTTTCCCGATCTTCTTATGACTAACTCCTCAATGAAAATCTTCCGGTATTTATATGAAACCAGCTTGTAACAGAATGTTGTAGAAAATACGATGCCGTTCTCGATCTCGACGTAGACACGGCGGCGACTGGTCTTAAAACTGGTATGTTCTTTATCGGCTCGTCCCCAGAAAATTCGATTGTTGTTTGTTTAGCGAAGGGGACCCAAATGATGTCAGGTAGATTTTTGACCTAGAAATTACGAGAATCAATACAAAAGAATTAGTCATAAAATATTTACAGTTCTATACGCCATAACATTTAAAATCGTAACATTGCCCCCCTCTTAAAAGATGGTTCCTCCTGGAACCTTGTCGGGACTGGAACTGGAACGACATGCTGATATCGGCAACTGGACCCTCTTTTACAACTTCCAGTTGTATAGAAATGACAAGGGACGGTTTTCTCTCCGCACCAGTAACTATGGGGATTGCAACAGACTAACACCTGGACTTCGGTGTCTCTAAAGATCTCCTCCACCATACTTCGAATAACCCTCCAATCTAATTGGCGACAGTCTAACTTTGGCATGGCTAACTTTTGCACGTCGGACTCTAGTACGTGCTCTCTCAACTGAAGTAAGGCTTCCCATACATCTCGGTAGGTAGGTTGGTCACGGGCAGTGTCTTTTGTCACCAGGTAGAAAAGGTAACGTGACGCATCTTGGAGTTTCAAGGTTTTACCGGGAGCTGGCACTTGGCATTGAAGTTCTGCAGCTCGACCGAACTTCCTTCGAAAGACGGATGCCAACCCTGGTGCGTCTTTGATACTGGCCGGGATTGTAAGGGCCAGTGAGTAGTCATCGGGAAGCGCGAGTAGATCTTGCCTTTCTTCAGTGGTAACACCATGTCTTGCTTTACCGGTACCTCCATAGGCACCCATGAATTCCTCAAACGTGAGGTCAGACACATCTTGGACTTGGTTTACTTCCACTTCTTCATCTACGTCGTGGTCACCTTCGAAAGACGCCAGCCGGTTATGGTGTACTATCATCGGCTTTCCCCTCGGAATCTTGCTTATTCGATAAATGACATCATTGATCTTTTCCATAATGAGGTATGGACCTTCCCAAAACTGCTGCAACTTGGGGAACAACCTTTTCGCTTTTTGGGATTATAAAGCCAGACTTTGTCGTTCTTCTTAAAACACCCCTTTTCGGCTTGCGTATCGTACCGTTTCTTCATTCGGTCACTAGCGATCTGGAGATGGGAACGGACCAACTCGTGTACATCGTCCATTCTTCTTCGTAATTCGATCACATAATCTTCACCTGCTACATCTTCTCCAGGTCGACACCCAAACTCTAGATCACAAGGTAGTCGCATCTCGCGTCCGAATAGGACTCTGGCTGGTGTCTGGCCTGTTGATTCATTAACAGCAGATCTGTAGGCCATTGTGAAGAACGGAAGATATTGCTCCCAGTCTCGCTGATGATCGGACACCATCTTTGTCAAATACTTGCCAACTGTTCTATTCATTCGTTCTACCATACCATCCGATTGCGGATGATAAGCCGTAGTTCTTGTTTTCTTCATACCTATTCTATCACATATTCCTTGGAATAAACCGCTTTCGAAGTTCCTGCCTTGGTCACTATGGATCTCCAAAGGCACTCCAAATCGGCTGATATATTCTTGGATCAACTTATCTGCACCGGTGGCGGCCTTCTGGTCTGGAAGTGCGTAAATCTCGACCTACTTAGTGAAGTAATCCATTACTACCAACATGTACTTGCCTCCATTATCACTTTCTGGAAATGGCCCAGCAATGTCCAAAGCTATTCTTTCAAACGGGCTTCCAACATTATATTGTCTCATAGGAGCTCTCCTTTTTCGATAAGGCCCGTTACTCGTAGCACAAATAGTACATTTCTTACACCAGTCTTTTACATCGTCGGAACTGTTCATCCAATAAAACCGTTCCCGAATTCGCTGAAGGGTCTTTTTCACACCAAAATGCCCTCCTGATGGACTGTCGTGTAACTGACGAAGTACTTCGGCTATTCTGCTCTTTGGAATCACCAACTGTCTTCTCTTCTCTGAACCGTCATCATTTTCCAGGACTCGTTTGAGCAAGCCATCTTCCATGATAAATGAGTCCCACTGGGCCCAATACGTCTTAACTATTGAGCCTAGGTTCGATATTTCTTGCCAAGGTGGTCGACGGTTTTCTTCTTTCCATTTTCGGATTTTCTGTATAACTGGATCTCTCTCTTGTTCTTCCCTGATCTTGGTAGGCGTCCAGTCGTCGTGGACCACCGTCGTTCTTAGCACTGCTGCTTCCTTGGATTCCGTTTTGTTGCAGTGAGAACACTCTGCTGGGCATGGCCTTCTGGAAAGAGAATCAGCGTTTCGGTGGCTAACTCCGGCCCGGTGCTCAACCTTAAAATCATATTCTTGGAGTCGTTCGATCCACCTGGCTATCTGACCCTCTGGATTCTTAAACTGCATCAACCACTTAAGGGCGGCATGGTCGGTTCAGATTAAAAACTTCCTTCCATAGAGGTATTGATAGAAGTGCTCTACTGATTTCACTACTGCCAGAAGTTCTCTTCTCGTGACGCAATAATTTCGCTCAGGTTTTGAGAGAACTTTACTAAAATATCCAAGGACTCTTTCCTGTCCTCCTTGGATTTGAGACAGCACTCCTCCAATTCCCACATTACTTGCATCTGTATCTAAGATGAACTCTCCTTCTGGCAGTGGATACCCTAAAATTGGTGCTGTGATTAAATGCTTTTTTAAGGTCTCAAAGGCATTTTGGCAGTCTACATCCCAGCGGTATTCTCTTGCTTCCTCTGTAAGTCGCGTTAATGGTTTAGCGATATCTGCAAACTTCTTAATAAACCTTCGGTAATAAGTACATAGTCCAAGAAAACTTCTCACTTGATGTTTGTCAGTTGGTTTTGGCCATTCCTTAATGGAATCGATTTTTCCCTTATCCACAGCCACTCCTTCTTTACTGACTATATGACCCAGATAATTGACTTTACCTTGAAATAGCTGACACTTCTTGGGGTTTAACATCAATTGGGCAGCTTTAAGTCGATTAAAAACGTTTTCTAAATTCTTCAGATGGTCTTCAAATGTCTCCCCCAAGACGATTATGTCGTCTAGATAAACTAGGCATGTTTTCCAAGATAACCCTCTCAACACATTTTCCATAAGCCTCTCAAATGTCGCAGGAGCGCTACAAAGTCCAAATGGCATAACGTTGAATTGCCATAATCCAGATCCTGTGTTAAAGGCTGTCTTTTCTTTATCTACCGGGTCCATTTCTACCTGCCAGTATCCAGACTTCAAATTAAAAGTAGAAAATAATTTACTTCCAGCCAATGTGTCTAATGTGTCATCGATCCGAGGCAGAGGGTAACTATCTTTCTTGGTAACGTTGTTCAGCAAACGGTAATCCACACAGAACCTCGTTGTTCCGTCTTTCTTCTTAACCAGGACCACCGGAGAGACCTATGGGCTCGTAGAAGGTTCTATTACCCCGTCTTTCTTCATTTCCTGAACAATCGTTTCAGCTTCCTCTCTTTTCGCCTGTGGTAATCGTCGAGCTGTTTGACGAATTGGCTTAGCATTACCAGTATCAATTCTATGCTTAACAACGGTAGTTCTTCCCGTCTTTCCTCCTTTCGGTACGAAAATATCACGATACTGCCGAAGAAATTCCCTTAATTTCCTTTTCTCAATCTGATTCAGAGACTGTCCAGCAACTGCAACCATTTGATCAAATTTGTCGTTGGAATTATCAGACGTTGTCGTCTGACGGATTATGGATGTAACAGGTACACAAGTTCCTACTTTTGTCTCTTTCTTGATGGTCACTGGGTAGTCATTGACATTAATAAGTCTCACAGGAATTTCTTTAGTCGAAGTCACCAATTCCTTTCCAATTATGATTCCACGGCCAACTTCGTCGTCATGATTCCAAGGCTCCATCATAATAGGTGTTCCTTCGTCCACAATTCCCTCTAGCCGCGCTACTATTATCGTTTCACTTCTCGCAGGCACGACTGTATCTTCTTTAACGGCTGCTTGCATAGTGTTGTCATCATGTGGATGGAGAAATACCTCCTCGTTACCAACTTTGATTACCTTATTCTTAAAAGCCAATTGGAATCCATGCGTATTCATTACGTCCATTCCTAATATAACATCCTCTTCGATGTCAGCAACTATAACAGTATGGACGAACTTTTCTGTTCCAATTCCTAATTGTACCTGGATTTCTCCATGAATGTTGGCATTTTCACCTGTAGCGGTCCGCAGTCGCAACCTCGTTGGTAACAGTTTCTTACGGCTGTTTATAACTGTCGGGCGAATAATGGTTCTTGTCGCTCCGGTATCCACTAACAACGTATGCTTTTAACCATTTATTTCTCCATCTACATATACACTATCTTCACGACATTTCAAAGAAGCTATTAGTATGAGAGGGTCTTTGGTAAAGTTCTGGGTCGAAGCTGCCCCCCTAAGGCCGACCCGTTCTAGTTTTCCTGATGGTGAGTTTCTTGATTTGTGTCGTACCTAGGATGCTTACATGAACTTCGTACGTGTCCTATTTTGCCACAATTCCAGCATCTTATAGTCTTCGTTTTCTTGTATGTCATGCTTTTCATCATATTAACGAGCTGGTCAAGTTTATCTTCATCTTCTTCCTCTTTTACAGTCCTAACTTTACTGTAACCGCCAGAGGCCTGCGTAGCTGACTCGTATTCGAGGGCGGCGGATAAGACATCAACCAGCGTCTTGTGACGAGCTAATCGTAGTGTTCTTTGCATCTCATGATCACGAAGACCATCAATAAACGTTTGAACGGCCAACTTTTCCATCATGTCTTCGGGAGCTGCTGGATAAGCATATCCCACTTCTGACACCACTGTTAAATTTATATAGTTCTAATTTATTTGTCTTTATTCTAATTTATTGTCTATATTCTAATTTATTAAAACTCACGATAACTAATTACGAATTTATTAAAGTCTTTATTAATCCTAATTTACAAATAATTTATTTACGTTTTCGTTACAAGTAAATCGCGTTTCCCGATCTTCTTATGACTAACTCCTCAATGAAAATCTTCCGGTATTTATATGAAACCAGCTTGTAACAGAATGTTGTAGAAAATACGATGCCGTTCTCGATCTCGACGTAGACACGGCGGCGACTGGTCTTAAAACTGGTATGTTCTTTATCGGCTCGTCCCCAGAAAATTCGATTGTTGTTTGTTTAGCGAAGGGGACCCAAATGATGTCAGGTAGATTTTTGACCTAGAAATTACGAGAATCAATACAAAAGAATTAGTCATAAAATATTTACAGTTCTATACGCCATAACATTTAAAATCGTAACAGTATAAACACCCCACCAAATGTACCATGGATTTAACATCAACTTTTATTAGTTTGCACCAATAATTACTACGCAATTGAAATGTTTTAAAATTTAAAAAATTGTAATGTTTGTTGATGTATAGCATAACACCTACAGTGTATCTACTCGTTGAGTCACAACGAATATGACAATAATTTTCAAGTATCACTTCAATATTTTCAATATCTGATGTCGTCCTAGTTTCACTCAATAAAATTATTTTGGGGTTATAGCCCAAGTTATGGATTCTTGGACTTAGTTTTTATTTTTTCTATGCTTTGGGCATTGAGATAAATTATATCGGAGTTGAAAGCTATATTAGGGTTTACAAAGTGCTTTTTGAATGGATTTTGAAACGATATTTGGTTTATTATTTATATATCTAATAGTTTCGGTAGTATCACCGTTATCGATCAAAGTTTGTAGTTCATTTTTATTCGCTTTAAAATAGTCCTGTTGAGCCTTCTTTTGATCACCAAATATTCTGATGCTTGGATTACAAATTAATTGTTTATTCTTAAGAACAAATTTGGCATCTTCTTTTGAATTTAAAATAACTTTGAGCGGCCTACTCTTGCTTGCCACATATTTTCCCAAACGAAACACTTTTAAAATATTTTTGTCAATATTAAAATTATTCAATATTTTCTCAATAGCTGTTTTATTTTCAGAATCACATTATCATGAATTATATTAGAAGCCCGACTCTGCCTCTGAATCATCTCACACATTATTTCTTCTTTATCTTCCCTAGTGTTAGGGTCATTACTGTCAACAGAATCTAATATATTTTTAAAATGTTTGATTTCTAACTTCATATGATCAATTTTCGCAAGCAATTTAGGAATAAGCTTTATTCCATTCTGACAATCCTCACAACAAAATTTAAGCAATCTCTTACATTTGAGGTCCATAACTTGTAGTTCTCTGCATTCAATCCAGAATACTCCCTATGTGTCGACCTGGTGTACCGCTATCACGGTTTATCCGTCTCAGTCCCAAGAAAAGAGTTTTTATTATTTTAGCAATATTTTCTATTTTCCCTCTTGATTTGTGAAAAAAATAAACGAAAATCTATAAAAACTAAAAAAAAATTTATTTGACAGACATAATTATGACAGGTCCAGCATAATGGACATCAGGACTTAACTTACATATAATTTAAGTATGAAACTGAAAAAAACATTCTCGTTCAGAAGAAATACACAAGTAAATTTTGCATTTTACACAAAAGAATCTAGTCTTCTTAGTACACCCAGGGTTTCTGCAACGCATGTAAGAATTTTTATTGTCGACAGAGCATATTGGCAAATGGTCATTACTAGTTTTTCTTACATCCATAGGCGGTAAGTGGACAACTTTAGATCGTTTTACTGGAATTATGGGCTCTTCATCTTCAGATGTCTCCGGTTTTCTTGAAATAGACGTACTAGCTTCTCTCCCATTTGTAGGCTTACCACCTAAAGCTAGTGACCTTCCAACATACAGCTTAAATTCCAGTAAATCCATTACCTTGGATCTCTTATCGCCAAACGCTACCCTATCCTGACGATACTCTATCCATGAATTGGTCAATGCAAGATCAATAAAGTGCCAAAAGATACGTACAGGCCATTTTTTAGTGCGCATACAGATTCTGTAATATGAGATAAATCTGTCACACAAATCCACGCCTCCCATTGACTGGTTGTATTTAACAATTGTGTTTGGACAAGGCACCAGAATATACTTTGAATTTTTTTTATTCCATCTTCGTACGTCAGTCAAAGGCAAAGAACCTGCAGATGTAGAAGCCATAGTCACAGATCTATTGTCCATCCATTTCAAAATAGAGACTTTCTTATCACCGCGTAACCATTCTTCATGCGACCCTCGGCCTTCTTTTAGTAAAGCAGAATTATTTTTTATTTTGCTTCTAAGTACTCGTGGAATTCGATTATTCATAATGGTACCAATACCACATATTCCCTTTTCTAATAAATAATCGAGTAAATTAATGGAAGTGAAATATCTATCAAAGTAAATTGTTGTTCCTGGACACAAGTGCATCGACAGTTTTTTCACTACAGAGCCTCCAATGCCCAAGGATTTGTCAGGAGCAGCATCAGGCCAAGTGTTTGCACCTTGATAAATAAAGAAATCCAAGACTAGCCCTGTTTTTGAAGCAAGCACAAAATTCTTCAAACCTACAGGATTAGGTTTGTTCTTGACATACTGTCGTAGACTAGTGGTTCCAGTGAACGGAATCATTTGTTCGTCAATTAACAACTCGAGAGATCTTTGAAGAGTGATACATTTACTTCGTACAACATCAAGAATAGGCTGAACTTTCCAAAGTTTATTTGCCTTTTTGGTCTCCTCTGAAACTGCACAGTTGCTACAACATGTAAAAAATTTCGTAAGTTGTAGATTCTATCTCGGGGAAGTTTAGTAATAATAGGAATTTCAATTCCTTTCATGAAATAGAGGCGTAAACGCGGTAGTCCAAAAATTCCCATCAAAATATGAATACCTGCTAGTTTCTTGAATTCCTCTGGAGTTGACTTTAGGCTTTTCTTTTCGTTTGCTTGCATAGCTCGTATGTTACTTGCTGAAGACAAGTTTTCCCAAAAATGCTCAGGAAAATACTCAGAAAAATAATCCAATGGTGTCCAGAATTCGTGATCTTCATTAGCTATTCATGGATCAGCGACGTCGAAATCTTGAGTTTCAAAAATTTTTTCACTATAAGTATTCTTAACATCATCTAATTGTTCCGTTTCCTGGAGTTTCTCCCAACGCTGCAGTAAAGGAGTAACATCGTCTGAATCCCACTCCGAATCTGAATCATTTTCTAAATCATTTTGGGCATTATTTTCGTTTTCATGAAAAACATCTGAAAGTGAAATCGTAGGCTTCCACGGCCAGAGTCAGAATTATAGTTTATTCGTCTTCCGGGTTTGGACCGTGTCATTTGTGAGTGACCCAAAAGTGGGTTCATCTCGACGTTTCGCTACAATTGTATGTAGCTTCTTCAGGAGAATAAAAAAGGAAAAAAGAAAGAAAGAAGAAAACAAAAGAACAGGAAGATGGGTAGTTAGCAACGGTAACTCAGTTACTCAACGCAACCAGAGGCGAATACTAACTACCAAGATGGGCATTTGGTCACAGTAACTCAACTACTCAACGCAGCCAGAGGTGAAAACCAAATGCCAGGACAGGGATTCACGTCCAACAGCTCAGAACACTAACGCGTCGAGAGGCGGGGAGTGAATCCGACGATTACTCCGCTACCGCTCTATTTATAGTCGCGGTGCCTGTCGTGTCGGGACGTATCGGCACACTTCGTGGCGCGAACGTCAAGAAGCGCGCGCTGGCCAATCATGTGGCTGCATCGTAGTGGCGGGACCGGACGGCGGTTCTAGACTGAGATTCCAGATGGGAGACAAGTAGTATCCTTCCTCTCGATTGATATTATGGGGATTTTTTCGGATCTCTAGAGATTCGCGGATTTTCCTGGAATAAAAGAAGGGGCTTTTAGAAATAATATGGGTTTTTTCGAACAATATGGAATGACCGGTTTCTTGGCAGTGTTCTGCAACTGCAGAATGGGAGAAAAGACCTGATCGAATGCATCTTTGATGCTCTTGAATCCGAGTTTTGACGGAACGACCAGTTTCGCCAATATACACATGTCCACATGAACAAGGAATAGAATAGACACCACAGGAAGATAGGGGCGGTAATGGGTCCTTAGGAGAGGGTAGATATTGTGAGATTCTCTTGGGTGGTCGAAAAGTAGTCCTGATACCTTCTTTGCGAAGAATTTTGCCAATCCTATCAGTGACATTTCGAATATACGGAAGAAAAGCCACAGGAGTATTACCCGAAGATTCTGAATTTGTCGTCCTAGGGTGTAAAGGGGGATGTAGATGTCGGTGTGTAATATTTTGAATTGTGGACTTGGAGTAACCGTTGGCGACAAGGGTTTTTTGCAGATGGCCAAGTTCTTCTCTAAGGTTGTCGGGTTCAGAAATCGAAATGGCCCGATGGATGAGAGAGTTGATCACAGAATTCTTTTGGGCAGGATGGTGGTGTGATGAAGCATGTAGGTAACGATTCGTGTGAGTCTTTTTTCTATAAACAGAGTGACCCAATCGGCCATTGGGCTTGGAGGTGACTAACACATCGAGAAAGGGAAGGGACCGATTATTTTCTACTTCCATTGTGAATTTTATACTCGGATGTTGTGAGTTAAGATGATCTAGGAAGGGAGAAAGGGTATGTTGACCATGGGGCCAGATGATAAATGTATCATCAACGTAGCGGAACCAGACTTTTGGTTTTAAGGGGTAAGATTCTAGGGCTAAAGACTCAAAGGCTTCCATGAAAATGTCAGCAATGACAGGGGAAAGGGGAGAACCCATTGGTGTTCCGGATATTTGTTTGTAGAAATTGCCTCTAAAAGAAAAATATGTTGAAAGGAGGCATTTTTCTGCAAGATCTGCCAAAACCAAAGACTTGTTATCATTCGTCAAGTGATCTCGCAGAACAACTAGAGAGTCATGTATGGGGATATTGGTAAATAGGGATGATACATCGAAACTGACGAGAATGTCTTGGGGATCGACTGTGAGAGAGGAGATTAAGGTGATGAAATGTGTGGAATTTCGGACATAAGAAGAGGTACGACCAGTATAGGTCTTAAACTGATTCGACAAGTACTTTGCGAGTTTGTAGGTAGGAGAGTTAATCGTAGTCACAATGGGACGAAGAGGTACGTTATCTTTATGGATTTTGGGAAGACCATAAATTCTGGGGCAGATGGAGTTTTTCGGAACTATGGACTTCTTAATATCATCGGAAAGATCGGATTGTTTGATGACATGGGCAATTTCGCGTTCGACTCTAGGAGTGGGGTCTCGAGAAATTGTATTATAACAGGATGTATCCCTAAGTAAGTCGTTTACTTTCTCACAACATCCGAGTATAAAATTCACAATGGAAGTAGAAAATAATCGGTCCCTTCCCTTTCTCGATGTGTTAGTCACCTCCAAGCCCAATGGCCGATTGGGTCACTCTGTTTATAGAAAAAAGACTCACACGAATCGTTACCTACATGCTTCATCACACCACCATCCTGCCCAAAAGAATTCTGTGATCAACTCTCTCATCCATCGGGCCATTTCGATTTCTGAACCCGACAACCTTAGAGAAGAACTTGGCCATCTGCAAAAAACCCTTGTCGCCAACGGTTACTCCAAGTCCACAATTCAAAAATATTACACACCGACATCTACATCCCCCTTTACACCCTAGGACGACAAATTCAGAATCTTCGGGTAATACTCCTGTGGCTTTTCTTCCGTATATTCGAAATGTCACTGATAGGATTGGCAAAATTCTTCGCAAAGAAGGTATCAGGACTACTTTTCGACCACCCAAGAGAATCTCACAATATCTACCCTCTCCTAAGGACCCATTACCGCCCCTATCTTCCTGTGGTGTCTATTCTATTCCTTGTTCATGTGGACATGTGTATATTGGCGAAACTGGTCGTTCCGTCAAAACTCGGATTCAAGAGCATCAAAGATGCATTCGATCAGGTCTTTTCTCCCATTCTGCAGTTGCAGAACACTGCCAAGAAACCGGTCATTCCATATTGTTCGAAAAAAACCCATATTATTTCTAAAAGCCCCTTCTTTTATTCCAGGAAAATCCGCGAATCTCTAGAGATCCGAAAAAATCCCCATAATATCAATCGAGAGGAAGGATACTACTTGTCTCCCATCTGGAATCTCAGTCTAGAACCACCGTCCGGTCCCGCCACTACGATGCAGCCACATGATTGGCCAGCGCGCGCTTCTTGACGTTCGCGCCACGAAGTGTGCCGATACGTCCCGACACGACAGGCACCGCGACTATAAATAGAGCGGTAGCGGAGTAATCGTCGGATTCACTCCCCGCCTCTCGACGCGTTAGTGTTCTGAGCTGTTGGACGTGAATCCCTGTCCTGGCATTTGGTTTTCACCTCTGGCTGCGTTGAGTAGTTGAGTTACTGTGACCAAATGCCCATCTTGGTAGTTAGTATTCGCCTCTGGTTGCGTTGAGTAACTGAGTTACCGTTGCTAACTACCCATCTTCCTGTTCTTTTGTTTTCTTCTTTCTTTCTTTTTTCCTTTTTATTCTCCTGAAGAAGCTACATACAATTGTAGCGAAACGTCGAGATGAACCCACTTTTGGGTCACTCACAAATGACACGGTCCAAACCCGGAAGACGAATAAACTATAATTCTGACTCTGGCCGTGGAAGCCTACGATTTCATTTCACCAACCTCTACGGGGAGGTTATATTCCGCAAAACCTCAGAGTTCTCCAATCTTCGCTCTAAAGTTTCATCTCTACTTTCTTCGCTCACCTTCCTCTCTAGATGTCGTGATAACAACTTGGTTCCCAATTTTCTTGTTCTAAAACATCACATTTCCTCTTCATCTTCTTCCCGAATTCTACATCGAGCCAGCCTATCTCTACTTCGTGAACGGATTCAACATATTCGAAAAACCCTTAATTTTCAATCCCAAAAACTTTTTAAGCTGCATCTTGAACTCTCCAGTATTCTTAGTGTCGATGATTGGTCACTTTTAGACCGCATTTCCTATCATCAAGCCGATAAAATCCTTCTTCTAAGCAACGAAACTCACAAAAAGAAATTCCAATCCCTTGTATCTAAGAAGAAAAAATCACATTCCACCACTTCTACTTCTCATTCACCTCTCACTAACACCGTCGTTAATCTTTCTTCTCACCAATTAACAAGTGCAGAAAGCAGTCTTCTATCTAAAGGTCTTAATTTTGCTATCACTCCTTCCAGAATTCCTACCGAAGAAATAGTTTCAAATGTGGAAGCGGCACTCCGCACAATTCCCAAAATTCCAGCCGACCGTATCCGTTTTGACGTCGCTAAATGTCTTGATACAGCCAAAATCCCTACTTCCAATATATCTCGTGAGGAATTCATAGCTCTCAAAAATCTCCGTTCTCTTTCTGAGATAATAATCCTTCCTGCAGACAAAGGTAATGCCACAGTCATCCTGGATACTCCTTCCTACATAGAGAAAGTAAACGACTTACTTAGGGATACATCCTGTTATAATACAATTTCTCGAGACCCCACTCCTAGAGTCGAACGCGAAATTGCCCATGTCATCAAACAATCCGATCTTTCCGATGATATTAAGAAGTCCATAGTTCCGAAAAACTCCATCTGCCCCAGAATTTATGGTCTTCCCAAAATCCATAAAGATAACGTACCTCTTCGTCCCATTGTGACTACGATTAACTCTCCTACCTACAAACTCGCAAAGTACTTGTCGAATCAGTTTAAGACCTATACTGGTCGTACCTCTTCTTATGTCCGAAATTCCACACATTTCATCACCTTAATCTCCTCTCTCACAGTCGATCCCCAAGACATTCTCGTCAGTTTCGATGTATCATCCCTATTTACCAATATCCCCATACATGACTCTCTAGTTGTTCTGCGAGATCACTTGACGAATGATAACAAGTCTTTGGTTTTGGCAGATCTTGCAGAAAAATGCCTCCTTTCAACATATTTTTCTTTTAGAGGCAATTTCTACAAACAAATATCCGGAACACCAATGGGTTCTCCCCTTTCCCCTGTCATTGCTGACATTTTCATGGAAGCCTTTGAGTCTTTAGCCCTAGAATCTTACCCCTTAAAACCAAAAGTCTGGTTCCGCTACGTTGATGATACATTTATCATCTGGCCCCATGGTCAACATACCCTTTCTCCCTTCCTAGATCATCTTAACTCACAACATCCGAGTATAAAATTCACAATGGAAGTAGAAAATAATCGGTCCCTTCCCTTTCTCGATGTGTTAGTCACCTCCAAGCCCAATGGCCGATTGGGTCACTCTGTTTATAGAAAAAAGACTCACACGAATCGTTACCTACATGCTTCATCACACCACCATCCTGCCCAAAAGAATTCTGTGATCAACTCTCTCATCCATCGGGCCATTTCGATTTCTGAACCCGACAACCTTAGAGAAGAACTTGGCCATCTGCAAAAAACCCTTGTCGCCAACGGTTACTCCAAGTCCACAATTCAAAATATTACACACCGACATCTACATCCCCCTTTACACCCTAGGACGACAAATTCAGAATCTTCGGGTAATACTCCTGTGGCTTTTCTTCCGTATATTCGAAATGTCACTGATAGGATTGGCAAAATTCTTCGCAAAGAAGGTATCAGGACTACTTTTCGACCACCCAAGAGAATCTCACAATATCTACCCTCTCCTAAGGACCCATTACCGCCCCTATCTTCCTGTGGTGTCTATTCTATTCCTTGTTCATGTGGACATGTGTATATTGGCGAAACTGGTCGTTCCGTCAAAACTCGGATTCAAGAGCATCAAAGATGCATTCGATCAGGTCTTTTCTCCCATTCTGCAGTTGCAGAACACTGCCAAGAAACCGGTCATTCCATATTGTTCGAAAAAACCCATATTATTTCTAAAAGCCCCTTCTTTTATTCCAGGAAAATCCGCGAATCTCTAGAGATCCGAAAAAATCCCCATAATATCAATCGAGAGGAAGGATACTACTTGTCTCCCATCTGGAATCTCAGTCTAGAACCGCCGTCCGGTCCCGCCACTACGATGCAGCCACATGATTGGCCAGCGCGCGCTTCTTGACGTTCGCGCCACGAAGTGTGCCGATACGTCCCGACACGACAGGCACCGCGACTATAAATAGAGCGGTAGCGGAGTAATCGTCGGATTCACTCCCCGCCTCTCGACGCGTTAGTGTTCTGAGCTGTTGGACGTGAATCCCTGTCCTGGCATTTGGTTTTCACCTCTGGCTGCGTTGAGTAGTTGAGTTACTGTGACCAAATGCCCATCTTGGTAGTTAGTATTCGCCTCTGGTTGCGTTGAGTAACTGAGTTACCGTTGCTAACTACCCATCTTCCTGTTCTTTTGTTTTCTTCTTTCTTTCTTTTTTCCTTTTTTATTCTCCTGAAGAAGCTACATACAATTGTAGCGAAACGTCGAGATGAACCCACTTTTGGGTCACTCACAAATGACACGGTCCAAACCCGGAAGACGAATAAACTATAAAACATCTGAAAGGTTTTCAGAAACATTCTCTTTCTCACTGCAATCATTATCGCTATCTTCACTGAGGAAAAAATCGCTATCTGCCAAAATATCCTCCAATTCACGTTCTGTCAATATCCTTTTTCTGTCTGTAACCAAACGTAAACAACGTGAGTATGGTAAAATATTTTGCTAACTAAGTCCCAATGTCCAAAATGCTGGACAAAAATTTCAGAGGAGTCCTGACCTGACCAGTTGTAATTATTTTCAAATATATATTTACCACAAAAACGTCCAAATATCAAATAACATAAATGACAAACAATCAATAATTTAAAATACAGAAAAACACTACAACTTACTGCATTTTTGTGGAGACGCCATCATAACCTCACAAGTTTTACCACATGTAACAACAAACTAATGAAGTAGGCGTTGTAGTCAAATTTTGCAAACGAGTAAATTTTAATGATAAATAGGAAGTCCAATAAGCTGCACTATAGGACGCGGCGATGCTTAACCCGATTAGTCACCGTGTAAAAAATTAGTAAACATTGTCCAGCAGGCTGCACGTATGGACTGAGGAGGCTAGGGTAACATCTCCAATTGAATTTTTACAAATAACACACTCCATTATAAACTAAATATTCCTTGGTCATGTGGTAAGATATTAATATAATTATTTAATTTATAAAAAATCTCAAAAGAATACTTATTATTATACTTATAATACTTTTAATAAATACTGTAGTAGTTTTTTTAGTACCAATGATGTTATTTAATATGAGACAATCTTTTATGAAATCTATTGACAAATGAATTAAAAAAAAATGATAGACATCTCGAACACTTACTTTGAAAATAAATTTAATGTTATTTAGTTTAATTATTTCTTAATTTGGTTTGTAACTAAAATGTTTTAATTATGACTTTAATTTAATATAAAACGTAAAATGTTTGATGTAAAATCCAATTATTCTGTTATTTTGTCAAATCCTATTATTAATTATCCCGCTGATATATTTATTTTATTTAATATTTCGGTAACTATTAACTTTATTAAAGGTATTTCATCTCAAAATTTAGAAGTATTGATGTTTTTGTCAGCAAGAGCATGCAAATAGTAAAAATAAAATTTTAAATTGTGAAAGTGATTCACAAGAAGTTTTTTAGATATTAATTGTCCATGTCTAATAAAACAAATATTTTCTTTGAAAAATAATGTCGTATTCGGAGTAAGCACCTTCGAAAAGTTCAATAAAATCCATCACTAGCTGTATTTATTCTATTCTTTTAATATTTGTTGTTTTATCTCCAGTTTAATCAAATACATCAATATGTCAGATAGGGGTGTTAACATCCGTCCAAAAATCAGTCTTGTCGATTTCCATTCAATCGATGTCACATCTTTCGAGATATTCAGGTATTTTGGGAGTCGGATTTGTCAATGTAACAACTAACGCGTGACACGTAAGGAGCAAGGACCATATTTTAGGGCCTTGAGGGAGCTTCTCCGACACGTGCCAGGATGTCCGTTGTCCCTGTCCTCCTATGATGTCTCTTTTAGTAAAATGGGATTTCGGATACTTCTACAATGACCATCAAACGATTCAGTTTTTAGCTAACTTTGTGCCGGGTGTTTAAACAGCCAATATCGAAAAATTTATATAGTATTTCGATGATTAAATTGCGATATAGTATTAACAAAATATGCAAAACATTAAGCGTTATCTTTTACTTATAAAAAATATATAAACAAAGTAACATCGCTATTTGATTTTAAATACTAGTATATACTAGTATACTTAAATAAAGTGAAGACCGGTAAATTATATGGAAAAGTGATGAGTTTTATTGAAAAAGCATAGAAAATCCTTTAAAATGAGAGTTTGTAAAGAACTTTTTGTTAATTTTTTCCTTCATTATTGCAAAAATAGCTTTAAAAGTCGATCTTTTGAAAATTATTATATCACATGTATTTAGTTATAAAAATTTCAAGAAGTTTCACATAACAGTTATTACAAAATTAAAATTGTTTATCCTATAAACACAAAGATGTACATGAATATACAAGAGAAGTCAAAAGTATAGGCGAAAGATCCATCATAGACTATGCGTTAGTAAATAGATCATCGAGGCAATGTATTAAAGGCTTAAGAGTATAACGAGGAGCTGAAATATATAGTGGACATTATCTAGTTGTAGCCAGAACCAGCTTGGGAGTGCAACAAGAATCAATAGTTAAAGAGACCATGAAAACAAGTAAAGCTGATGATAGAAGTAATCAAGTCACATAAGCTAGCAGACAAGGAGACAGCAAACAAGTTTGACACTGAACATGACTGTGACTTGGACTAAAATTAGCAAATACTGAAAGAAGCAGTCCTAAACGGTGGTAAACAAGTATGCGGAATAACAAGGAATAACAGAAGCAAAAAGTGTACAAACTGATGAAACAATGAAATAAAAGCAGAAGTGAAGTCCAAGAAGATAGTTTGGAAAAAGTATTTAAAGAATGGAACCGCAGACAGCTATCAAAAATACAAACTACAAAGAATCAAAGTCAAAGATATAACTAACTACTAACAGCGAAACGGAAAAGTTGGGAAGAATTTGAAAACAAGATGGAAGAAGACTATCACTATAACGAAAAGTTATTCTTTAAAACCCTGAAAAATTTAATAACCGAAAAGGCTCCACAAACTCCAAAGCAAATACGGGACAAAGAAGGATACTTACTGCATGACAATGACCACATCCTAGATAGCTGGAAACAATAAATCCAGGATCTACTGAATATCCAAAACGATGTAGACATTATCACAGAAGAATCAGAAGAAGTAGAGCAAGAAGACCAAATTCAAGACGAAATAACTATATCAGAAACAAAAGAAATCATACAAAAGCTTAAGAAAGGTAAGGCGGTTGGATTTTATAAAATCACAGCAGAAGTGCTTAAAAACAGGGGCGACAAGGGCATTGAACCGCTATCAAAAGTATGTAATAGGGCATGGAGTGAGAGCAAAATACCAAAAGATTGGGAAGTGGGTGTTATTCGACCCATTTTTAAAAAGAGAGAGACGCAAATGTAGTAACTACATAGGAATAACACTACTGAGCATCCCATCCAAAGTATATGAGAGAATACTAGAAAAACGTCTTTTACAAGAAGTTGATTCTAAAATGAAACAATCACAGAGTCGATTTAGAAAAGACAGAAGCATCAAAGATCACATTTTTACTATCAAGAAACTAATATAAAATGCACGGAACTCAAGCACTGAATTAGACCAAGCCTTTATAGACTTAGAAAGTCATTTGATACTACTCCAATGAAGATGATTGACATATGTTTACAAAAGAAAGGTGTAAAAACCAAACTCAGGCAAGCCAATATGAGTATATAAAGACATACAAGGAACAGAATCAGAACCGATAATATGAAATCCGAAGAGTTCATAGTAAATGAGGGTCTACGTCAAGGAGCAGTCCTAGGCCCCATACTGTTTAACATTGTCTTGGATGACATAATTAAAGAAACTAGAGCAGAAACATTGAAATTATATGCCGGACATAGAAATCTAGAAGCAGTGTGGATCTTAGAGTGTGCATACGTAGACGATCTAGTGATATTTGGGATAAATCAAGAAGCACTCAATCGAAATTTACAAGTATGGAACGCTGCACTAATTAAACGAAATTTGAGGATCAATAATGAGAAGACGAAAGTAATGGTATGTGGAAAAAATAGAAAACAAACGAAGATAACACTTTACAGAAATACACTTGAACAAGTCGATACTTACAAATACTTGGGAGTACAAATTGAGAACAAAGAAACTGACGAAACTGAAATAAGTTCCAGAATAGAAAGTGCTGTTTGGATGTACCACGCAATTAAAAGTACGTTTATATCGAAAAAAGAAGTATCCCAAAAAGCCAAAGTGACCATATACAAGACGGTGTTTGTGCTGATTTTAACTTTTGGTAGTGAAAGTTGGACGCTTACTGATAAATTAAAAACGAAAATACAGAGCATAGAAATGAAGTTCCTTAGAAGAATAATGGGTATATTCAGGGAAGACAGGATTAGAAATGAGGCAGTCAGAGAACATCGTAAGCAATTATTAAGAAAATTAATAAGGCCCAACTGCGATGGTATGGACACATGGTTGGAATGAATCAAGAAAGACCAGTTAAAAAAGTATGGGAAGCCAGAAGACAAACCAAGAGGTCAAGGGGCAGGCCAATGAAGACATGGGATGATAATGTAACCTCAATCCTAGAGACAGGAGGAATCAGCAAAGAACAATTTACAATTAGATGAAAATTACATTAGTTCCCTGGAAGAACCTCGTTAAGTATTTATTACTCGACGTTTCAGCTCCCATTTTGGAGCCATTATCAAGAGTGATACGGTTCGGTTCGAGTTCGGGATCTCAATCTGCCTACTCCTCAGTGTCGAGTGACAACCGGTCTTACCCTGTGTCGCTGCTTTTATACTCGCTGTATGCGCGGGAACGGTATGCGCTGACGTGGCCTGAACTGCCGTGTCCTGAGCGGTGTGGGCGGGAGTTCGCTGAAGCAGGGGTCGCCATGTTGCCGGCAATCGTTTCGCGCCATCTCGCGTATTTAAGCTGTTAGGCGTTTTTCGATTTCGATAGCTTCACGAATGATTCTTGATTTTAAGGAACGGATGGGAGCGATGGTTTTTGCTTTTTCGAAATCTATTTTGTGGCTTGCTTAAATGTGATGTTGGGCTAGGGCTAAAGTAGTATGGGAATGTTCGTAGAAAGATTTTGGATTCTTCCGGCGGCAATGTTTCTTTTTTGGATAGAATGAGGTTTAGATGTTTTTGAATGCTCTTATTGATTTGGGTTTGTGGTACCCGTTTTGTAAAAGTGTTTGCCTTATTGAATTGATTTCGGATCACCTATGATTGTTGTCGCTAAATCTTATGGAACGAGAAATGAGAGTGTTGACAACTGAATTGAGTTGGACAGGGTGATGATGTGACTGGGCATCAAGATATCGGTTTCTTTGAGTGAGTTTCCGGTACACGGAATAGGAAAAACTGTGAGGTAACTTTTTCTGAATAATGACATAAAGGAATGGCAAAGACGCTTCAGACTCAACTTTCATCCTGAATTGAATAGTAGGATGTATTCCATTCAGGTGGAGGAGAAATAGATCTTATGTGTCTTTACCATGAGGCCAAATGACAAAGGTGGGCTTATGGATTTTTGGAAGGTGGTATACCTTTGGAATTCGGGATGAGTTTTCTCTGGGTATAAGAGATTTTTTGATGTCTGAAGGTAGAGTAGACTTATTTATTATGGATCTGGTCGTTTTTTCTAGATAGATGGTGGGATCGTTTGGGACGCGTTTGTATTCTATGGAATTGAGAAGTTCGAACATTTTATCGAAATAATTAGAAGAGTTAAGAATGACGGTGGCATTACCTTTATCGGCCGGAAAGATGACAATATCAGGGTTGTTATAAAGTTCTTTGAGGGCGCGTCTTTCTGAAAGACTGATATTTGACGGTGGGGGTTTGGAAGTACAGAATTGCCAGAATTCTCCCTATAATTCTTTTTACTTTTTTCTGTATTATTTCCAATATTTTCCATTTTTGTTATTAAGTAATTAAGTAAAAATAATCGACTGCAAGAAACATACAGGTTCTTATTTTAGAGGTCCATACTACTCAAAACAACTGTCGTTTTTCTAGCCAAGTCAGTGTCACCAAAAAAAAATCTTATTTTCCTGGTCTATATTTCCAAAACTCAGAGGACAAAAAAAAGAACACTCGATTTAATATGGAATGTTACGTTTATCGATCTCTCGTGTATACTCAGTTTGTGAAGAAGATTTATTTTTGCATTAATTGTGTTGCTAATAAATATATTCAGTATCTAATATTTTTCTTTTACTTCAATATCGTAATAAAGAACAAATTACAGCAACACTTTCAGTTCAATCAACGGACCAAATAAAAAATTTACAAGAAATCAGAAGACTTACAATTATTTTAGAAGAGAAAAAGTAAACTGCGGCTTCAATTTATTACATCCCATGTGAGAACTTGTGTGAAAGTGTGTGAAAAAATGTTCTAATAAAGCAAAACTGATAAAATAAACTCTTTTTTAATAAATTATATAAATATTGTATAAAATTTGCCTGAAGTTATATAAGACAGTGTAATAATTCATTATAACATACTTAAAATAACGATCTTCTTGGACAGAGCATGTGAAATCAAGAATGGAGCCATACTGTGCCCATACATATTTTATAGCATTCTCTAGCAATTAAATATTTGATGCATCTACGTCAAATTGGGTTAGTTAGCAAAAAGCAGCATATTACATTTGTAACACTACTTTCAGATTTTGTTTTTCGTACATAAATTTTGAAGTACCTGGTGCTCTAGTCTTTATTAAAATACACTCCTTACTAAAAGTTTCAGTGCTTTACCTGCTATGGCTAATTTAACTTCAAAAAAAATCTGAAATTGATGAAAAATACGTAGAATTAAGTTTGATTTTTTTTTTGTTTAAATTTACATGTCTTAACATATGGGATAGGCATTTATTAGGGAACTAAAAATACCATCTATATTATTTGTTTAAATTGTACAAATCTGGTATTAGTTATTAAATGTACAATAATTTTATAAATTTTATGTTAGACTAGAACGTGACCCGATTCTATTGATGATATTCGACTTAAATGCTTCTGTTTTATTAGACCAAAAAGATTCTGTGCAGATTTATTTTGATGTTATGAATAAATATGAAAAATTCAAAATACGAGTGTAATTCGTTCCATAATCTTGCCAGTATGTCAATTGCTAGTATGTCAAAGCAATGTTCCTCATTGAAATTAACTAAAATGTCATTAATCCATTCCAGTCCCCAAAAAAACACGTTAGTTCTTTTTGTTAAGTGTTTTTAAATAAGAAAAATGTATTTAAATTAAGAAATATTGATTTATAAGTAACAAAAAATACATACAAATTCTGTAAAAAAAGAAAAAGTGAAGTTCTTACGGAAGCGCTTAATTTTCGTCAGTGCTCTTCGCTTTTTTCGTCACACTTTGATCATTTTTATCTTCAAATCCTTTACAAAATTTGTCCACAGAGGTTTGTTTCTTTCTCCCTTTGCACACCAATTAAACAACGTAATGCACGACCAGTTGTAACGTTTTCGGGGTGATTTTTATTCACGAACTCTGCAACTTTCTCCCACATTCCCAGGATCTCCTTTATATCTCTTGTAGAGACAACGTCTTCCAATTCTGCCTCCTCTCCAAAACTAATTTTCCGTTGAACCACCGTATGCTGTAGTGAATGTAGTTGGTCTAACTCTTCGGTTGTCAGTTCCTAAGACTGTTCCTCGATAAGTTCCTTTACATCTATTTCATCCATCTCCAGACCCATGGACTTTTCAAGAAAAAAATCTCATCTACCACGGACACTTGGAGCTCCAGTTCTTTGCAGGCCCCTTTTCATCTATAGCCACAGACCACAACTTTTCCATGCAGAGGTTAAGGTCCTTTTTGTAACACCTAGCTAGGCCTGCTTAATAATTCTTAGGCATATTACTCCTTCCAGAACTCTCAAAGGGTAAGGTTTGTGTTCTCCGTCACCCCAAAGGAGCGCCGAAAAATATGCTTGGTATACCACTTCTTTAGATCTTAACAATTTAGAAAATGGTGTTGGCTGATAGGTAAAGAATCTTTATAAAGTTAAACTCTTGAACTAAATCATCTTCGAGATTTGGTGGGTAAGGTAAGGGTAGGTTGTTTAACAGTAGATATTTTTTAAAAGATGGGACAAACACTAGGTTTATTCTTTCCACAAAGAAATTGCTGGTGACCCACGCCTTTAGATTTGCCCTCCACATAACTGGCAGTTTTTCTTTTAAAATCTTATTCGACTTAAAGGCTCTGAGATTCTCTGAATGGTACACTAGAAGAAGTTTGATTTTACAGTCACCAGTCGCATTGGCGCAAAGTAGTATAGTTAATCTATCTTTCATAGTTTTGTGACCTGGCATCGTCTTCTCCTCTGTCGTTATGTAAGTGCTATTCTGCATCGGTTTCCAGAAAACGCCTTGTCTCGTCACAGTTGAAGACTTGCTAAGGGATGTATCCTTTGGCTTCTATCAGTTCGAAAAACGTTTTGATATAAACTTCAGCTGCTTTTAAATTCGAACTTGCTCCCTCATCATGCCTGACGACGGAGTGAATGCCCATCCTTTTTCTGAAGTTGTCAAACTAATTTGGACTGTCTTTAAACGAGTCTTCCGATTCATCATTTGTGGAAGTGTATGGGATCTGCTTCAGCAAATCTTCGTAAATTGCTCGTTCCTTCTCCCATATGATGCTTCTCCATAAAGCTGCTTTACACCATTAGCACTTTCTCCTAGTATCTTTTTATGGAGAGAAGTCCGGAGCATAGAAATTATTGTAACGCCCTTAGCTGGCATTATACCATTTATCACTTCTTTAAAGGGAAATACAATGAAGAAACTCAATATCATTAAGGCACTATCAAAGTACACATGGGGTGCGGACGAAACCATCTTACTTAATATATATATATATATATATATATATATATATATATATATATATATATATAGAACTTTAATCCCCTGAAAACTGGACTACGGCAGCTTCATATACATGTCGACATTAAAATCTGACTTAAAGCTACTGAACTATGTGCATAACACTTCTATTCGTCTTTGCTTAGGCGCTTTCAAATCTAGTCACA
The DNA here is from genome assembly GCA_918026665.1 of Diabrotica balteata. NCBI lineage: Eukaryota > Metazoa > Arthropoda > Insecta > Coleoptera > Chrysomelidae > Diabrotica > Diabrotica balteata. The sequence goes on along the minus strand of OU898285.1, from coordinate 19,473,226 downwards.
TAGATAATCTTTACTGCGAGGCTAATGAACCACCTCTCTGGATTCGACGAGAGTATCTTCTTCAATCTTACTTTGCTTCCGTATCCGCAAACCCATTCAATCCAGTCTACCATTTAATTACTTCAACATCGCCTCCGGAAACCCGCGAGGGATTTAGTCAATAATAGACATCCAGAAATTAACTCAAAGAAAAACCATTGACCTAACTAAAATACATCCGTTCCCAATCCCGTATACTCCGCCTTGGAATAGAGAAATCCCACATTCAATCATTTCTCTACTAGAATACAGTAAACATGAAACCTCAAGCCTTCTCATTAGGCAACACTTTAAAGAAATTATAAGTAAGAACCAATTCCAAAAAAATCTGTATACACTGGAGAACTTTATGCGATACTAGAAGCTTTTAAAAAACGAAAAACAGATGATAAAAACCAAGCAATATGCACAGACTCCCTGTCGTCACTACAATCGATAAAAAGTCTATACTCTCAGCATCCCTTAGTTCAAGAAATTCATAGGGCTTACAGTGCACTCGCTTTTCAAGGTGTAAATGTCCCAATCATCTGGCTACCATCCCATATCGGCATCTCCGGTAATGAAAAAGCAGACAAAGTAGCCAAGCAAGCTTCTTGTGTAAACAGTCAATCCTCAAAAGCCCAACATATTCAAATCCGTAATGACCTAAAGCAAATTTTCAAGCAACAACAGTATCATACCTGGCAAACCACTGGAACACAACCAAGAGTGCATTATATGAGATCCAGCAGACTGTTGAAAAATTTGAAATTCCAACAATCTCTAGAAACGAAAAAGCTGTCATCCGAAGATTAAGAATAGGACATACCCGATTCACACATGAATACTTAAAGAAGACCGAGCCGAAACCCAATTGCCAAATCTGCTCAAGTGTATTGACTGTGAAATATATCTTGATCGAGTGTCTCCGGTACGCAAAAGACAGAGTGCAACATAAACTTAAGTCAAATATCAAAGACGTTTTAAACTCACCCGATCAAAACTTTAACCTAATCGATTTCTTGAAAGACATTCAGTTGATCAACAGAATATGACTCCATATACTTTACCTTTAACTTATAACTTAGTGATAAAACTGTTGTATTATTCTTGTATTATTATTGTATTATTTAGTCATAGGTTCTAATCTTATAGATTAACTGAAGCAATTAGTAACATGTGCTTATTGTAATTATTGTACACAACATTGTTTGTGTCAATGGCCATTGCAGCCGAGACACATTAATTAAAATAAAAAAATTTCTTTTAAAACTTTTGCTTTTCTAAATTAATTCTGTTCTATTTATGTCAAATAAATCGGTAATTAATTGGATAGTATACAAATAAAAAACAAATGAATTTAAAATAATAAAACGATACAATATCACCCAGTTAAATAATAATTTTACATAAAATCTTGCAGTGGGTGTAATAATAAATTCAGAGACTATATATATATATATATATATATATATATATATTATATATACAGCAAAAAGACAGCCAACCTCAAGGTTGGCTGTCTTTTTGCGGTTTAGTTCGTTCTGGTTTATCTAACGCCATTTTTCCGGCAACAGCTGTAGGGCTTTGATCGGTAACTTCATTTACACTACTTTTTAAATAAAAAAATTTTATTCATATCACTTATAATGCTACCTAAAGTTAAAATCAAAGCTTAATAATCATTAAATAGTTGGAAGTTGTCTATGATTTTTTTGGTTCTTTTTCACTAATTAATATTAAATAATATTTCATTTACTTTAGACCACATGGTCATTTGCTGTGCTATTTTTTTATAAGTTCCTGTATGTTGTTAGTTACTTGATTGTTTATACAATATCAGCGTATTATGTCCATTTACTTAAGTTTCATTCACATTATTGCGAAACGTCTTCAAAATAGATAAAGTAGCCTATCAACTTTGTCTTTTGTTTCTCCACCTTGAGACCGATATAAGAACCCACCACTCGTCTGAGTGATCCTTATATATATATATATATATATATATATATATATATATATATATATATATTATATATATATATATATATATATATATATATTTATATTCCTAATTTGACATGAGAAATTAAAAGACCATATTCATATTTAGAATTCAATTTAAAATAAAAAATTTCATATTTCTTAACCATGAGCATATAAATTTTGAACACCCTGTATAAGACAAATTTTGTAAAAATAGTTATAACTTGTTTTTAAGAAAGTGATTCTCGGAGTTGTATACTAACCACAACAACAATGCATTTCAACTAAGCGATTAGGAAGCTGGAGGAAGAAAGTGTTTTTCAAACGGTTTATCAAAACCAAGGACAATGGGTAATTTTACTTAATAGAAGAATGGGTTATTTAGTTTTTCAAGAAATGCGGATATTGGGTACATCATAGATAGTTTAAATATACCCTTGTATTACGATTTGTAAAGATAGATTAAAACATGATTAGTGTGGAAAATAGAATTAAAATATTTGGAATATTTTTTTTTTGGAAATCCATTATGGCATGTTTAAGAAGGAGAAAATAGTTTTGTGGAAAATATGTCATGACTAAAATTTGTTTTGATTGGTTGTAAAATTAACTCAGGAGGGAGAATGATTGTGGAAGGATGAAATGAATGAGTAAGGAAGGCAGTCTGTTTATTTCAATCGAAAGGGAGAGTCCAGTTTGTGAGTGTAGTGTACAGAAAAGGAAATTGCCGGATGGTTTTTCAAAAGTGACAAGTATCATATCGTTGGAACGAGGAAATAGGCCAAGTCGAGAGAAGATATAAATCCTTGAGTCTAAAGTATCCAGTAATTTTTAAGTATTTCAAAAGATTGGAATACCGCACCAGGAGAAAGCCGGAACGAGTACTGTACGAGGAAGAGCAAGAAAAATGAGAACGAGATTGCAGAGGAGCAGGGACATTTTTGGGAAACGTGAACAAATTTCCTTGGATCGCAACATTAGCAAATAAGAAGAGGTGTTTGTGTGAAGACATTGTAGAATCATCAGCGAACGTCAGTTTAATTTTATTATGACATGAATGTATGATTTGCCTATTAAATACCACAGTGCATATTGAACTACACATTTCACTATTATAAAATCATTAACCTCAGGAAAATTTGTTACTTAGACAACATTACAGTTTCTTTTTATAAGAGAATTTTGATAAAATAAAATTTTAATATCAAACAAAATTTGGAGACAAAAGAAAATAAGATTCCTAGTTTCGTAATTGTCATATAACAATAAAGATAGAAGAATAAATAATAAACTTTACAATATTAAACATTTATTGCAGTTTGATAAATTAAATGACTTTTATAATTTAGAATTGAAATTCCTGTCTGTATTATTTTATCCATTTTTTCCTATCCTTACTAGGAAGCCACTGAGAAATATTTTGAAGTCACGAAAGAAAGTAAGTATTGATAGTGTGATTTAGCCCTGATATATACAATTTGTTTATGTTTGATTTGTTTTGATTAATTAGATAATTACTTGATTAATTAATTAAAGTAGATTACACACAATCATTAATAGAGTTCAAAATAGGGCACAACAATATATATATATATATATATATATATATATAATATATATATATATATATAATAAATGTAAAATAAATGTATATTATCAGGCTTTTTGGTCAGAAAATAAAACGATTTTTTTTTCTCGTAAACTCAATATTTCGCCATTTGGTTTATGGCTTTTTTAAGAGCGCACTAAAAAATTATTTATTGATAGAATAAAAAAAATAACATAACATAAAAGAACTTACAGATGTAATCGTTCAAACAGCGTAGCACAAACACAACATCTTGAGTGACAGACTAAAAATATTAAAACACAAACACATTTTCATGAGTGACAAACTAAAATTCAACTAAAATATTGTAATACCTGATTTTGTTTAATTGTCCTACAATTTAATCAGTGACGCGCAGAAACTAATATATTTTATAAATTGAAAAGATTTTAAGATGTTACAATAAATGGAACTAAGTCCGTTAGCGTCTGTTTTGTTGTTAATAGCATTATCTGTCCTGCTTATATTGCACATTTCGAGAAACAGCCTATTTTTGTAATTTAAGACTGATTCTATTATTTTTACATTATCAAAATCAAATTCATGACCTGTCTTGATGGAATGTTCGACAACAGCGTATGTATTTTTTCCCCTTCTGCAATCACTTCTGTGTTGAGTGACCCGTTGTTTCAACCATTGTCCGGTTTGACCAATGTAGCATCCCTGGCATCCTAAACATTGCAATTTGTAAATGACGTTACTATTGGACATGGTTGGTGTATGATCTTTGGTTTTAGAAAATAAGTTGTTGCATTTAAAATTGCTGTATTTACTAATTGTTGTATTGGTGTAGCTCTTAAATATTGATGTTAGTTGATTTGTTAGACCAGGGATATATGGTAGTTTTTTATATCTGGTTTCTTCGGGGGGTTTGTCTATTTGTCCGTCATTTGCAGTAGTATTGAATATTAGTTGTTTTAATATAGACTTAGGATAACCGTTGTTAAGAAATAACAACGTTATTTTCTAAAACCAAAGATCATACACCAACCATGTACAATAGTAACGTCATTTACAAATTGCAATGTTTAGGATGCCAGGGATGCTACATTGGTCAAACCGGACAATGGTTGAAACAACGGGTCACTCAACACAGAAGTGATTGCAGAAGGGGAAAAAATACATGCGCTGTTGTCGAACATTCCATCAAGACAGGTCATGAATTTGATTTTGATAATGTAAAAATAATACAATCAGTCTCAAATTACAAAAATAGGCTGTTTCTCGAAATGTGCAATATAGGCAGGACAGATAATGCTATTAACAACAAAACAGACGCTAACGGACTTAGTTCCATTTATTGTAACATCTTAAAATCTTTTTAATTTATAAAATATATTAGTTTCTGCACGTCACTGATTCAATTGTAGGACAATTAAACAAAATCAGGTATTACAATATTTTAGTTTGTCACACATGAAGATGTGTTTGTGTTTTAATATTTTTAGTCTGTCACTCAAGATGTTGTGGTTGTGCAACGCTGTTTGAACGATTACATTTGTAAGTTCTTTAATGTTATGTTATTTTTTTTATTCTCTTAATAAATAATTTTTTAGTGCGCTCTTGAAAAAGCCATAAACCAAATGACGAAATATTGAGTTTACGAGAAAAAAAAATCGTTTTATTTTCTGACCAAAAAGCCTGATAATATACATTTATTTTAATTATTTGATGGTCGATAACGAAAAACTAACTATATATATATATATATATATATATATATATATATATATATATATATATATACATATATATATATATATATACATATATATATATATATATATATATATATATACATATATATATATATATATATATATATATATATATATATATATATATATATATATATATGCTAGTAGATACATTAGTATATATGTACCAATTGAGAAGAACGTAATATTACTTTTACAAAAGATTATAAAAAGAATGAGTTTTTCATGACGGTTTTCCAGATAATATAGAAATGTTGAGCAAAATGTCGAAAAAGATGAGAACAACGAACGGTTTATCGGAAGGTTTCATTTTAGGAGGCAGCAGAAAGTAATTTAATTAGTAGAACAAATTTTCTGGTAATATTTGAAAGGAGGGTTGGAATGAGAATTTGTAAAAATAATTACTTTTTATTATGTGAAATATGTCGCTGTGAGTTTTTCCTTTTTAATTTTGGTGTAAGAAAGTTTATAGTCATTTTGTTTTGGATAAAATAATTAAAATGTAGTCCTCATAGATCTCTTTAAACACTTTGAACCAATAATTACCAATGGATAGTATTATTTACAATAAATGGTTTAAAAAAGGAAAATAAATTATAGAACTAATATATTGAGAGGAATCAGTCTTTTTAGAGATCTGGTCTCAGTACTTTAGGACAATGGATTATTTGCTTATTGTAAAAGTAATAAATAAAAAGAGAATTATTAATATATACCTATAAATGTCAGTTATCAACTTGAATGTGTATGACAGCATAAATCCAAAGAATAAAATATGCCTAACAGCGAAATGAAAATCTCAGCCATATTACTATCCACAAAATCAAAAATTGCATGAGAAAATCAAGGATTATACAAGATTCTTTATAAGGACTGCAACAAATCGTTAATATGGCAGACTAATCGAAGAATACAGGTATGACAAGAGGAACGTCGAAATGCCATCGAAAGGAAAGAAACGACGTTATCCCTAGCAACAGGCCGAGCCATGCCTGGGTGCCATTGGTTCGTGGCACATGGGCAGCGCTCGATTGTCGAGATTCCCTACCCCCCCCCCCCTCCCGAGAAAAGGGTGGCTGTTTACTCTACAATGAATCTCTATTCATGTCGGTGTTGAAAGAAATGAAGCGGCGGATGAATTTGCAAAAGAAGGCACTACTCTTCCACAGCCTCATAGCTTCCAAACACATCAGCAAAGTCCACTATTAGAAGAGGAATCACGGCGAAGATAAAAGAGCAGCAAATACAAGCCGGTGATGGAAAAACTTGGGCCTACCTAATAAAGTCACCAATCCCTCGCAACTTGCCGACACCCATTAGTGTAGCCGTGTTCAGAACAACTACGGGGCATGACTACCTGGCCTCCCATCTACATCGCATCGGCGTCTGCGAAAATGACAACTGTCCACTATGTGATCAGCCCCAGATGGATGCTGCTCACTTTCCAGAGTACCCAGCCCTGAAACCCAAATGGCTAACATGCGAAGGGTGGTCGTTCGCTAGTAAGTAAGTAAGTAACTCGAGATCCCCTCCCACGACTTGCACATCAAATTTTGTTTCGCTGACCATTGGTAATATTTTTATAGTGGTATGTTTGCAGTGGCTTAGCACGTGGTTGGTTGATGGTGCTGTAATATTTAAGAGTTTTTCAAAATTAATAATAAAATGGCTGGTAAGTTTTTCTAAAAATATATTTTATGGGTAACCCATATTTGTTTGTATTTGTGTGGTAATGTTCATTGATAAATTTAGTACATTTTACACCTTGTAATTATGTTGGTGGCAGTGCTGGGACACAAGGAAAATGCATGCTTTTTTGTTCCAGGCAAAAATAAACATTCCTATGCCGATTTGGAACGTATGTCTCAAGAGGAAATCTTTACTCTTATTGAAGACATTCCATCTGATGTAAATTCAAATATTGATGACAGCTTATATGATGATGAGGAAACAGATTTAACAACAAATATGAATCAAAGTATTTTTGGTATGGAGTCTTTGCCGATTATCTTTGAAGACGCCGTTTCAGTGGAAAACCAACTGGAGGAAGTCTTAGAAACAAATAAAGTTGAAGCAGATGAGAGTGACGATGATGATACGCCGTTGGATATACGTAAAAGGAAATATTTTCTTACAAATATAATTTGGATTAGAGACTCCCAAAATTGCATTCCCTATAAAAAAATTTAATTGAACCAGTCAGCCCCAATATACCAGACAATATTGATTCTCCTACGGATGTATTTTTTCAACTCTTTACAAAAAATCTTATTAATAATATTGTCCTTCAAACCAATCTATATGAGGTCCAAAATAGCGACGGTGGCGAGAATAGATTTACAAAAACCAATGCAGAACAAATGCAGGTATCCTTAGCAATGAATTTACTAACGGGAATAAAGGGACTTCCTAGTCTAAGAGACTACTGGTCTTCCAGAGCAGATCTTCGAGATTGACAATCGCTTACCTTGAAGATGTTTAGGTTAGCAGTCATAAACGGACTTATTGGCGCCCAAATTGGCATACCAAGAAGAGGACTCAAAACAGCTAATGACACTGAAGTAAACCACTTTAAGGACAGGGTAGCCTTAGAAGTCCGATTTGATAAATCGGACTTCTAAGCCGATAAATGTGCACATGTGCCAATTCACATGAAACCAAGGAGATGTGCCCTTTGCAGCACTCGAAGAGAACCACACAAGTCTTCCAGGAGCTGTTCAACATATAATGTAACAATGTGCCTTAGCGACAAAAACAAATTATTTTTCTTTATACCATTCATACCACAATATCGAAAAAGAAAGATGGAAAAAGAGGAAGACCACAAGCGATTAGCTGGCTCACTAAAAAAGTTTTTTGTATTCACGACCAGTACGCAACCTCAACCTTCAAATGTTTTTTGAATGTTGTAATGGTGTTTGAGTTTTTTTTTTAGATCTGGGCATATAAATGATTAAATAAATCATAATCGGGCTTCGTAAATAAATTAAATGATTTATTCATTATTTTGAAATAACCCTGATAAAAAAACAACAAAATACCTTGAAATACAAAAAAAAATAACTAAAATTAAAGTGATTAAGTTAAGAAATTAATCAAACAGTAACATAACCTTAGAATATGAACATTCATGGTAAATATCTTAAAACTTTGATACTCTTACCTCATTACGAACAACAAATAATACCAATCTCAAAGAATGAATTCTTTGAAAATTAAGGAAGCCTTAATGGAGACAACCGAAGGTATTATTGTAAATGGAGTAACCGTCAACAATATTAAAAATGCCGACGATACCTTAGTCCTTGCCAATTGCAAAGAAGACCTTCAAAATCTAGTGAACAAAATAAAACAGACTTGTGATCAGTATGGATTAAAACTCAACGTTAAGAAAACTAAATATATGATAGTTAGCAAACAAAATTATATACAGGATGACGGTATAAATGTCGGAGATGCCACAATGGACAGAGTAGAGAAACTCGTGTATCTCGGCAGTAATATCAATGAGAGCTGGGATCCAACCGCAGAAATTAAAAGCCGAATAGAACAAGCCCGAGCTGCCTTTGTAAAAATGAGAAACGTACTTTGCAGTCACGATCTTAGCATTGACCTTAGAGTACATATGACATCTTGCTACATCTTTCCTGTCCTGCTGTATGGAGTGGAAGCGTGGACTCTAACTGAGGCTATGATTAAACGCTTGACAGCCTTTGAGATGTGGTTATACAGACGACTACTGAAAATAAGCTGGGTCCACAGAGTTAGAAATGAGGAGGTCCTTAGACGGCTATGCCAAACAACACAACTGGTCAATATAATAAAGAAACGCAAGCTGGAATACTTCGGTCACATTATGAGACACCCTGAAAAATATGATCTTTTACATCCGATCATTCAGGGAAAGATCCAAGGTAATCGTGGTCCTGGTAGACGAAGAACATTATGGCTGAAAAATCTAAGGCAATGGTATGGAAAATCAGCTACATCGTTATTTAGAGCTGCTGTCAATAAAGTCACGATAGCGAATATGGTAGCCAACATGATATCCAACGATCGATAACGGTCATGGAACTAAAAGAAGAAGAAAGAATTAATATTTATAACTAAAAGTCTTTATTTATTCTTCAAACAAATTAAAAAAACAATATTTCCAACTTTTTATGGGACAAATACATACAAATTAGAAATGTTGAAAAAGGTTTTAAAATCATCGCCTACTGTGACGTCAGAGTAGTCCATTATAGTGAGATTTACATTGTTATCAGATCTTTCGTCTTTCTGAAAATCTAACGAACTCTCTTATTTCAAATTAATTACACTGTATATTTTTGTTTTTAAAAGTTCTTAAGAAATACTGATTATTTTTCATGTAATGTTCATTTACATTACATTATCTTTGTTGAAATTAAAGTAATACATGCAGATGAATAAACTCGTTTACGAGAGTCCAACAACAACAGAATATACATTTATTCAGCAGATGAAAAATTGGTTGACGATTTTATTACCAACTACGGAAAAATGAACATTAATTAACAACTCTTACAAGCACGTCGACTAATCACCCCCAGCCAACAACTAGTACTTTCTAACGTATGTTCGTCAATTCCGCACTTAATCTTAGAATCTGAACTGAAAGCACTTGTTGTCAAACTTTTGTCACCCCTATAGTTTCTACGGATAGGAATTCAAGTCTTGAATTTCAGCATATATTAAGCTTCAGGCGACAAACCTACATATCCCCTTTAACCAACCATACCTTACTCGATTCTTTTATTATTACTCATAAGGAGACATCATATAATATACTTATCTTTAGATAACCAGACTTGTAAAATATGCAAAAACACCAAGCACTTAGCGGAAGACTGTCCAGCAAAGGTATTTGTATCAGGCGACACAACTTCTATACCTCACAATATAGAAGCAGGTCAGAACCCTATCGAAAATAGTAACAATCAGGTGACTAAAGAAGTAACTAGTGGCATTCATCATCATCATCTTTGGCTCGACAATCATCTGTGGATCTTGTCCTGCTATAAGATTCGTCGCCATTCTGTTCGGTTTTTGGCAACATGTTGCCATCTTCTGATTTTTAATATTCGTAAGTCGGTTTCAACTCCATCTAACCACCTAATTCGCGGTCGGCCTTTGCTTCTTTTTCCTACAGGTGTTCCTGTGGTTAGCTTTTTAGCAATCAACTAGTGGCATTCATCAAACGGAAATCCAATTGAACGAACAAACTGTCCAACATGAAACACCAAGTACAAAACTCCTAACTAATCAAATATAAACAGATTAAGTACCACAAAAACGCATAGTTTCTGAGCGTTCTACTCCGTCACCAACTCCTTCATCAGAATACATCTTTGAATTAAAAAAAACAAATTAAATTACCGCAAAAATTAAACATCTTGTAAAAGCTCGACTATATGCAGATGATTTAGTTAAACTTTGTAGAGGAAAGAACCTAACAACCATTCAGAACCATGTCCAAAAAGCCATAAATCATATTGCAGAATGGTCATTCACTAGTGGTCTTCAGGTCAATACCCTCAAATCCAAAGCAGTATGCTTATCGAAAAGTCACCAAATACAACCGAAGAACTTATATTTAAATGGAGAACAGCTTAAATATATAGACGAAGTTAGATTATTTGGTATGATCTTTGACCAAAAACTATCTTGGAAGATACATTTCGAATATTTAAAAAAGATATCAGTCCGGAATAAATTTGTTACGATCACTCGCAAAAAAAATGGGGCGCTGACTCTTCTACTACATATCTACAAGGCCCTAGTACGTTCCAAACTTGACTACGGCTCAAATATTTACAACTCCCCCAAAAGACGTACTTAAAAATAATAGATGTTAGTTAAAATAAAGGTGTTCGAATTTCCTTAGGAGCACACCACATAAGTCCAATACAAACCCTATACTGGGAAACTGGAGACATTTCACTTGCGTTTAGAAGACAATAGGTAAGTCTTTCTTATGCCGCGACAGTATCGTTTAATCAAGATAATCCAGTTATACACAACGTATTCGCTGACCGCTTCAAAAGTTGTTTCGAAACTTCAAATCGAACTGATCACCCTTTCTATCACTGCCTACATTCCTACTTGTTAACAATAGGTATCCATTTTCCAGACACCTACGATATCTCCTCAATTCAAACCCATCCTCCGTGGACAATTCGACATCCCTCTACTGATACCAGTTTATTGCACCTAAAGAAATCAGAAACGCCAGCAAGTCAAATTAATCAAGGATTTCTTAAAATACCACAACGCAAAAGTCTAGGGATATTTTTATAAATAGACGTATTTTCTTTATCTGTAATAAACTTTAAAAAAGTAATACAAAATTTGTAGTTTAAATTGTTGTTTATTATGTCAAAAACCATAAATTGCAAAAAAAAACAGAAAATTGGAACAAAAAAAAAATAATTGCAAATCACGCATGTTTCACATACCACCATAAAATGTCAAAAATATGAAATATAAACTTAAAAAAAAGTATGGCCACCATGTTGGTTTATCACAGCTCTACATCTACTGTTCATGCTCCGAATCACATTGTTAATGTCTGCTTGAGGTAGTTGTGCCCATTGTTCTCTCAGAAGCTCTTTTAATTGAAACTCATTGTAGATATTACCCATATGTGGAGTAACTCTTCGTTGGAGCATGTCCCATACATGCTCAATGGGATTCAAGTCCGGTGATTGTGCTGGCCACGGCAATACATCAATACCCTCGTTATCCAACCAGTTTGTTACAATATTTATGTGTAAGCACATATGGTAGCTGTTTCAAAGTTTACACCGATGCCTTCAAAAACGAAGACGAAACTGAGGCAACACTCATCAGATTACACAGAAGCTTACAAATTACCTTCATATACAACAGCGTTATCTGCTGAGCTGTATGCGATACTAAAAGCACTAGTTCTGATAGTTAACAAAAATAAAAAGCGAATAACATTATTACAGATCTTGTCAGCTCAATAATGGCATTGAACCAACTTTGCTCTAATCATCCACTATTCCATCTCATTAAAAAGGAACTGAAAACATACAACATAGAACATACAGAAAATATGAAGATTAAAGTTAATTTTATATGGGTACTGTCAGATACTAGAATCGAAGGAAACGAAGTTGTAGACAAAATAGCAAAAAATGTACCTACTAACCCAAACGCAGAAGAGAATACCAAATCTCTTCACACCGAACTGAAAGCATTCTTTAAAGAAAATATTAATTCAATATGGCAGGATACATGAAAGAACTCCCCAACCAAGTTGTACGAAGTTGATCTTCTTCTTCTTAGGCTGCCTGTCCGTTCCAAACGTTGGCGATCATTCTGGCTATTATGATTTTGTTGCTTGCTATACAAAATAGCTGTGTTGAGGTCTTTCTATACCATGCTCTCATGTTAGCAAGCCAGGATAATCTTCTTCGTCCTGGGGCTCTTTTTCCTTAAATTTTACCCTTCAAATGCATTGGAGTAGCTCGTATCTGATTGATTTCTCATTATATTTCCCAAGTACTCCTGCTTACGATGGTACTTACGACGTACGATGTTGACCAAATCAGTGGTTGTGTTCATCCTCCGCAGTACTTCTTCATTGGTGACTTTGTCTGTCCATGGTATCTTTAGGATTCTTCTGTATAACCATAGCTCAAAAGCCTAAAATTTTAATAGAGTTTCCGCCTTCAATGTGCACGTTTCTACTCCATACAGAAGCACTGAGTATACGAGTTGTATAAGTTGATCTTAATCATCTTCTTCTTCTTCTTCAAGTGCCGTCTTCGTTCCGAAGTTTGGCTATCATCAAAGCTATGCGTATTTTTGATGCTGCAGATCTAAACAGTTGGTAATTGGTGCAATTGTACCTTTTTTTCAAATTTTTCAACCATGAATGCCTTCTTCTTCCTATAGATCTCTTTCCCATTATCTTTCCCTGTATAATCAATTGCAGCAACTGGTATTTATCTCCCCTCATAACATGTCCCAAATATTGTAGTTTGCACTTTTTAACAGTAAGTATCAGCTCTTTCTCTTTCCGCACTCTCCGCAAAACCTCCACATTTGTTATTTTCTCTGTCCAGGGTATTCTTAATATTCTACGATACATCCACAACTCAAATGCTTCTATCTTTTTGGTATCGATCTTTTTCAATGTCCATGTTTCCATCCCGTAGAGGAGAACTGACATAACGTAACATCTCAAAAGGCGAATTTTAAGTTTTAGACTTAGATCTCTTCCGCAGAACACCTTTTTCAATTTAGTAAATGTGGCTCTAGCTTTCTCTATTCTGGTTCTGATTTCTTCAGAGCAATCATTATTTTCGTTGATAACAGTTCCCAGGTAATTATATCTTCTTACACGTTCGATTCTTTGATCATGCACGGTTATGTCAGGGAAGTTTTGTGGTGATTTAGATATTGGCATTATTTTTGTTTTGCTTATGTTAAGTGATAATCCGTGTTCTTCACTGCATTCTACTATTTTGTTAATTAGTATTTGAAGATCTTCCCAAGTTTTTGCGATTAGTACCGTGTCATCGGCATATCTCAAGTTGTTTATTCGGATGCCATTTATCTTAATACCTATATTTTGATCAGAAAGTGCTGTGTTTATAATGTCTTCGGAGTATAGATTGAATAAGGTCGGTGAGAGTATACAACCCTGTCTTACGCCTTTCTTGATCTCGATTTCCTCCGTTGTCTCTTGCTCTATTCGGATATTTGCTTTCTGGTTATAGTAAATCTTAGAGATAATTCTAATGTCCCTTTTATCCAAGTTTTTTTCTACTAGCAGTTTCATTAAGTGATCGTGACAAACTTTATCAAACGCTTTGTTGTAATCAATGAAGCACATATATATATCTTGGTTTATATCTAGACATCTTCGGCATATGACGTTAAGTGCAAATAGTGCTTCTCTTGTTCCAAGCCCGTTCCGAAATCCGAATTGAGTATTACTAATATCTGCATCTAGTTTTCTGTTAATTCTTGAGTGGATTACTTTGATGAATACTTTTAATGTATGCCCCATTAAGCTTATAGTGCGGTAGTCAGTGCACTGTTTTGCATTTGCCTTTTTTGGTAAGGTTACAAAAGTTGAAAGTAGCCATTCCTTTGGTATTTCTCCTCTTTTGTAGATGCAGTTAAAAAGGTCGAGTAGAATATTCACTGATTCGCCTTCCACAAGCTTAAGAAGTTCTGATGTGAGCCCGTCTGGACCCGGTGATTTAATATTTTTCATTATTTTTATAGCGTATAATAGTTCTTCTTTAGTTATTTCTGGTCCTTCGTCGCCTTGTAAGTTATCTATATTAGGTTCTTGTCTTTCATCGTCGAACAATTCTTCTACATAGTTCTTCCAGGTCCTAAGCTTTTCTTGTAGATCGGCTATTATTTCACCATTTGCGTTGCATAGGAGATTGGGATGTTTTCGTTTTTGTGTACCTGTCAGTTCCTTTATCTTTTTATGTAAGTTAAAAGTGTCATGTTTGAGGTGTAATTCTTCGATTTCCTCGCATTTTCTTGTATAAAAATTTTCCTTTGCAGTTCTTATTTCTTTTCTGATTTGTTTGTTTACTTCATTATATTTTTGGCTGCATTTTCCCTTTAACTGTCTTCGCTCTTCCATAAGACCTAAAATTTTTTCTGTTATCCATTCTCGTCCTTTTTTCTGATTCTCTTTGGTAAGCATTTTCTGGGCAGGTTTTATTATGGCGTCTTTTAAATCTTGACACTTGTCTTCTACATGCGTGTTCTCTGTCTTTGTAAAAAGCATTCGTAAGTTATCATTGATATGTTGTTTTAAATCTTCTTTAATTGTTGGATCTTATAAGCGGCTGGTATCTATGTGATCTATTTTTGTTTTATTTGAAGGTCTTTTGAGTCTAATGTGTACCCGCGCTATCAGGGGGTTATGATCTGAAGAAACATCTGCGCCTGGATAAGCCTTAACTGATCTTATACAGTTTCTGTATCGCTGATTTATTAAAATATAATCTATCTGATTCCTAATTGTTTTTTCCCTAGTGTCTTGAGGGGACGTCCATGTGTACAATCTTCGTTTGGGTAGTTTAAAGAATGTATTTGAAATTATCATATCATTCTCTTGACAGAACTCTAAAAGTTTGTCTCCTCTGTCGTTTTTTGCCCCTAAACCATATTCTCCCACATTTTTTCCGCTTTTTCCTTTGCCAATTTTGGAGTTGAAGTCTCCAAGGATAAGTGTAACATCTTTTGGCTTTGTAGACTTTAGAACTTGATTTATTTGTTCATAAAACTGCTCAATCTCTTCATCTGATTTATCTGCAGTAGGGGCATATACCTGTATAATATTAAGTTTTGCAGTTTTTGTATGCAGTTGTAGGAGCAGGATCCTGTCTGACACTGGCGAAAAATTAGTGACAGACTGTGTCATTCTTCTTGAAACGACAATTGCTACACCATATCTGTGATGTGGGTATTCATTTCCTGAGAAATAGATCATACCGTTGCTTGTCGGGACGTTGCCTGCACCCGACCATCTTGTATCGCTGATGCCTAGGATATCGATGTTTAATCTTTGCATCTCTTGTATAACGTTGTGAATTTTCCCAGGCTCGTACATGCTTCTGACGTTCCATGTACCAATATTTATTGTATTTTTAACACAGGGATTTCGCAGAATTACGACCTGAGAGGCCCTGTTGTCATGAAGTATACCTCTCCTGCCGGATTTTGGTATCCGGTATCCATGATCAGTACTAGAAATCATTTCGCTTCACACAGCCATGATAATTTTACTAGAGATATCCCTTAGGATCTTTAATGCCGTGGTTTCTCCTTGCCTTCTGCATCCTTATGCCGTTGACCATTTCTTAGTTCCTCCGCCTTTGAGATCGATTTCTCAGTCTCAGAACAAAAGAGTGCCCTTCCATTTACCAGTTCATCCGCCCGAAGCCGTTGGCCAGTAATTGATGGACTGCTTATACCGGCAATCATTCGGTGACTTGATTCTATATCAACCCTAAAATCGAGGGTTGCCACTTCCGCCATCCGCACCGTACCGAAGCTCCGCTTCTCCGCCGTGGCCGCCGTTGTGGACTTCATCCGTAACCCTGGTCTTAATGATCTTAATCATCAAAAATTCCCAAAATCTAACAATAGAAGAGAACAAGTAACCTTCACTCGCCTCCGGATTAGTCATACTAGGTTAACACTTAACACACGACTACCTACTAAAACGTGCCGATAAACCTGTGTGTCATATGTGTAAAAGTGTCTTAACGGTAAAACATTGTTTATCGCAGTGCCCCAAGTATGATGTGCAACTCAAAATGTATAACATATCATTAACATTAAATAGTGCTCTTGGAAAAGACAGTGACACTAAAAATATTTTTGCCGTTCTCAAAGACTGCAAGCTGTTATCAAAAATCTAATATGTTACTTTGTATAGATTTAGGTTTATTTCTATTTATATATTGCTATGGTTAATATTCTCTTGTTAAGTTCTAACTATGTATCACAATCCATACATGCTAATAACCCTGTATGGTTGATTCGTCATGTAAGGAAAAAAAACTCGTTTAATTTGAATAATCTTTAATAATTATTATCCTAATAATATTAAAACAAGATCTATTGACAATAAATTAGTAAACAGTTTACCAAAAATGAATTATTTTTGACTGTCTTATTGAATCGCAAATGTTTGATTATTTATTGAGCGCTAAGTAGAGCAATAAAGCCACTGGGCGGAAAATAGTATATTTAATAAAAAAATTGATGTAAACCTAGCAAGCGTTTAATTTGAAAAATCAAATTTCAATCGTTCTGATAATCGGCTTTTCATTGACGTTTTCATGTAAACAAACCGGCTGTTACATAACGTTTGTATCAAATGCCCTTCAATAGCATATTTTTGGATAACTCAACTCACCGATATCGGCCAGTTTCACATCAGCTCACACTTTATTGGCATGACATTGCCACAGCGATTCCTGCTGACAAACAAGATAATATCCTCGATATTTTCAACAGTTTTTATCTACACTTAGATTCACAATGTAAGCCGAAAAGAGTTGTTAAATGTGGGTGGTTTTTATGTAGTGAAAATAGTGTGATGCATTTAGCGGGCGCTGAAAGAAAAAATAATTTGATAGCGAAAAAAGGACGAGTTTTTTTTTATTAACGGGATATTTGTAGCTTTTTTATTGAAAAAAAAATTAACGTGAACTAACACTAGATCTAAACTAGGTATCAATTTAAAAATATTAGAAAAATATCAATTATCATTATCACCATAATTGCCTATATAGTTTATATACAGCGAGAGCCATTTATATTGGAAAAATTTCTTTACAATTTGAAGTTATATAATCAAATTATCTTATTAAACTCTACAGTTATAAATGTACGTCTTTGAACAGAATATTGAACAAAATATTTAATGAAACTAACTTAACAATAACAAATATTCGCTTGTTCAATATTCGTTATTCGGTAGACATTGATTATTTGAGAATACTGAATTTTAAATTTATTACCCAGATTAGATTGACGAAAACGAAAACACTCTAAACGAGATTGTTAACCACCACAATAGAAAAGACTCTCGAGAATTCTACCAGAAGATAAACAGCTGCAGAAAAAAATTCGAACCCGAAATATCAGCATGTAAAGACAGAGATGGTTCCATAATTAGTGACAAAGAACAGATACTAAACAGGTAGGCGAATCATTTTGAAGAACTGTTTAGCGACAGTCGTAAAGAAGACCAAATAAAAATAACTTTGCCTGAAATGGATGAAAATGCTCAAGAGCACCGAAGAAGAAATTAAAGAAGCTATTTTAAAACTGAAAAATAACAAGGTGCCTGGTTTGGGAAATTTTCCTGCACAATTTGGACAACTTTTTAAAAATGGTGGTGACACCCTTTTTAAACACATCCATAAATTAGTAACGGAAATCTGGCAATGGAAGAAAACGCCCGCAGACTGGAAATTAGATGTAATGCACCATGTTCATAAAAAGGGAGATATGATGGTGTGTGATAATTATAGAGGCATCACCCTACTTAACTTGGCGCATAAAGTATTGTCCAACGTATTGTACAAGAAGATTGATTCCCTATGCTGAACAAATAGTTGGGAACTACCAGTGTGGTTTCCGACCCAATAAATCAATAATGGATCAAATCTTCATAGTCAGGCAGATTCTTGAGAAAACGCTTGAGTTAGGAATCGACAGCCACCACATATTCGTGGATTTCAAAGTCGCATACGACTCAGTCAACAGACAGAAACTTCTACAGGCTATGGTGTAATTCCAAATGCCGCTTCATCTTGTTCAACTAACAGAACTTACACTTATAGGCGTAGAGAGTGTAGTCAGAATCCAAAACGACTTTTCAAGTCCCTTCCATTGTAAAAATTGCCTGAGACCGGGATATGGACTGCCATGTCTCTTATTTAACCTTGCACTAGAAAAAGTAATTCTATAGTGCCATATTAATAAGAATAGCACCATATTTAATAAATCTGTACAAGTGGTCGGATATGCAGATGACATTGACATTCTTGTTAGGTCCACAGAATCTCTGATCAAAGCATTTCGATCATTAAGGGCGTCTGCACTGAGAATGAAATTAAAAATAAACGTACAGAAAACCAAGTATTGTACTAAGGTAACCAAATACCTAGACTATTAATTGATGATCTGGAACTGGAAGGTGTGGACACCTTCGTCTACCTGGGCTCGCTGTTGACCACAGACAACAATGTCAGCAAAGAAATTAAAAGGAGAATAGTGCTTGCCAATAAGTACTATTATGGCTTAAGGAAATAGATGGAACCAAAACTACCCAGAAAAATTAAAGTTACCATATATAAAACACTAATAAGGCCAGTGTTAACATATATATATATATATATATATATATATATATATATATATATATATATATATATATATATATATATATATATATATATATATTAATAAGGTTCCATAAATTTTAAAAATCAAATGGAAAATAAGACAAACATCAAATCACCGACCAACAGAAATCACAAACACCCTATATATGATACTATTTAGCATTAGTTGTAGAAAGTGTTTTTTCGGAAAGTGAATTTTATACGTTCAAAGACATTCCCAGAAAATAGGAAGACAATATGTTGGTTTTTCTAACGGTTTAGTTTTATATCGACATTTTTGTAAACAGTTCTACCTCAAACTTTCTATTGTATGGACTACCAAGAATTAGACAATAGGGTAGGTTTGTAAATAGTTTGTGAGAGGTAATTATCCCTTTTTCTCTAGAAATTGAAAATGTTTATTAGATGACCAACGGATTATTGGATAGGAGAAAGTTAGCCTTTTTTTCTTTGAAGAAAGTAAAATTTATTTTGATGTAGATACGTTCTGATTGGTTCAAGAAAAAAGAAGAAGGAGATGAAATGATTTTGGATAGAGTTTTGCAAGAGAGAGGAACGCATTGTGAATTGAATATCGGGCGAGTATAATATAGTTTTTTTTGTGGCGACGACGTTGCTAATTAGACAAGTTTTCTTTTTAAAGTCTAAATTGCGAAAAGTTGTATATGTGTTTGGTGGAAAGAGTTTCAATTGTGGTAGCAGACAGAAAAAATAACTGACATGCTGTATAGTTTTATACTGGACCAGGTCGATTAGTTCAGATATTCTTTGTGTCGGGAGAGGAGGAGTTTATTCATCTAGTAAAGATTTGGAGCAGAGGAGTTTAGCAGGGGTATTTTGAAGAAACTAAAAGATACGATCAAGGTGGACAAGTCACAATCAAAGGAAAGAGAGGTGAAGTCATCAATTGTGGGAACCAAAGGTTAGTTTCGTCATTTGTAGAAACCGGGACTTTCAATCACGACCACCTATTTAAGTTAGGGTTATTCGTTTGAGAATTATAATACATGATAATTTATCGGGAGTCATTAAAATTAAGAAATTTTAGATTTGCATATAAGATTAATTAATTTGTATTGATAATTGTGGAAGTATGATTTGATGGATGTTTGAGATTTTTAATCTAATCATTGTATATATGGTATATTTATATTTATTCAAAATTTTTACTTTTAATATTTAATTAGTTTTTTTTAATATAATATTTGCTTTGTAAGTCATAATTGTGCTGTAATTTTATTTTCCTATTACTACTAGTGACTATCTTTTTTTTTCTCAAAGGCAACTAGCAAAAAATATTTTGAAGCCACGTTTTGTTCTTAATAAGTAAAAGAGCCCTGAGATATCATATTAATTATATAATAAGACAAAGTCTCTTGCCGCCATTGCTTCATCAATACCGTTGCGCCAACTTCTCCGTGGTCGTCCTCTCTTTATTTTTTCAGGAGTGATCCATTCCAGTACTCTTTTAGGTCATCTGTACTCTGGCATTATTTTAACATGTCCGAACCAGATTAACTGATTTCTTTCTACGTCATCATTGATATTTCGCTCCAATTTCATTTCGTTTCTTGTTTGTTCGTTTCTAACTCTCTCCAGTTTCGATCTACCGCAGCTTCGTCTCAGATGATCCATTTCTGTCGTCATAAGTTTGTTTAAGTATTAACATACGGGTCAGAAACGTGGTCACATAAACAGAACGACCAAGAATTGCTTAAACGTTTCGAAAGAAAAATATATGGAGGAGTCCAAGAACAGGGTTTGTGGCGTAGGCGCTACAACTTTGAGTTATATAGAGGTTTTTGGGAACCTAACGTTGTAAAATGTATTAAATTGGCATGCCTTCGAAGGATAGGGCATGTAATTAGGCGAAATAAAGATGCAACGATCAGAAAAATTTTCGACTGAAGGGGACCAGTGGGAACACGAGCCAGACGAAGACCAAAACTTAGGTATCAAGATAACATAGAGGATGATATATGAGGATCCGAGTTAAAGCATGGAGAAGAGTTGCCAGAGACAGGGGCGAATGGAAGATTGTTCTGAAGAAGGCTTTGGCTCATAACGAGTTGTAATGCCACTGATGATGAGATTTGATTGAATTATGTCACCTTGTTAAGGCAATGCAGCCTCACTGCACTTCGACCTATAGATATCTTTTGTGTATACCTTATTCTAATTACTATTAAACTGGGAATAAGCCACGATTAAAGATAAAAATACGTTTATTGACGTTTCAATTTCCACTTCGGAAATCGTTCTCAAAATACAAACAGTAAATTAAACAAATTACAATGCCACAAGAAAATAGCTTCAGAACAATACCTTATTCTAGTTGAACTCTAGGATGCCAATTTTTCTGATGAAGTTGATTAGCTTCCCATATCAGAGCACGCTAGGCTGACCTCTCCTAGGAATTTCACTCGTTTGCACAATATTGCTACGCAGTTGTATAGTATATGTTCTTCCGTTTCTTTTCCGTTTTCACAGAAACGAGAGTTCTTACTATCAGATTTGCCCATTTGTTTAAGATGATATCTCAGAAGGTAGTGACTAGTGACCATTTTGACATCTTTTTACTCATTTCGAAAGGGCGATTTATTGCAGTAGGCGACACTTTTAAGAGCCTTTTATCTTGCTTTTGTCCTAGTATGTTAGACCAATGTAATCTTAATTTATTGAGTTCCCAGGTCCAGAGTTCCTTTCTAATGTGGCTTTTTGATAGTTCACAGAAGGATTCTGGACCCTGGAATGAGGTATTGGTCTTTTATTTTGCGAGGCTATCAGCTTCCTCATTTCTTGCAATTCTCTTGTGACCTAGCCCCACATCAAAGTTATTTGTTGTACTGATACAGCTTCTTGAGGTATTGTTTATGGTGCCAAACCAACTTTGACTCACAAAAAATTACTTTAGAGCCTTTAACACGTCTTGGCTGTCTGATAAAATAAAGGCTTTTTCTAGGTCACAATAATTATCTATACAATTGTGTTAGTAAAAACTAACTTAATTGGCCTAATAATCAAATATTTTATTTATCTTTTATCTAGTCATCTATTCGTTATGTTGCCTTTGTTTAATATATTTGGTTCTTTATTTGTGTTAAGACTATGGTATATTTTAATTTTAAATAGGGAATATACCAAGTATGGCGCTTCATTAGACAGTATTCAGGCATCCATGATTTTTCCTTGTTCCATATTATTGTGAAAAAGTATCAGTTTATGGTATATCACAGAAGATTCAGAACTAGTTGTCACCAACACATTCTTCCAATTACCACCTCGCAAGCTGTACACGTGGAAATCCCCTCAAGACAGACCCGGAAGAATTATTAGGAATCAAATAGACTACATTTTAGTAAATAAAAGATTCCGAAACAGCTTTACATCTGTCAAAACTTATCCTGGAGCACACTTGGAGATAGACTACGTTCCACTGGTGGGAGTATTTCGAGTCAAACTTAAAACAGTGCAGAAAAGGAAAGCACAATCATATGACCTACGTATGCTGAAACACCTTGATACGAGGACGAGAGTCCAAGCTACGTTAAATGATCTAGTGACTGCAATTAGAGACGAATCGAACGAAGAACAAATGATCAAACACATTACAGAAATAGTACAAAATGTAAGGGATAAACACTTAAAGACAGATAGATTAATGAAGAAAAAATCATGGATGACAGATGAGATCCTTAAACTAATGGACGAGGGAAAAGAAGTCAAAAATGACTCACACAAATATAAAACCATAAATATATTAATAAGAACGAAAATCAGAGAAGCGAAAGAAACAGAAGCAAAGGCAAGATGCGAAGAAATTAAGATTCTGCCGTCAAAGTACGATAGTCACAATGTACATAGGAAAGTAAAAGAACTCACGATTGCCATGATGATCGCCAACATTCGTAACGGATAGGCACATCAAGAAGAAGATCAGTTAATTGAAAGTGTTAGACCTCTTAACGTTTGTGAGAGGATTGCAATCCATTAAAATGCAACAGTTATCCGACCTACTTTATGCAACCAATACTGGATGGACTGGAGACGAAAGATTATATGGGGGTTTTAAAGAGGAGAAGGTTCGGTTCGAAATGTAAATAACAAAATAATAGAAATATACAATAAACTGTAAATAAAAATACAATAGCAAAAATTTTAAAACTAAATAAATACAAGCCCATTAAGAGCAAAAATCATTCACACATTAAAAGAAAGGGATTTTGATAGGCGCTTTGATTTTTGCTGTCTCGTCCAAGGGGAGTTAGGAGGGGACATATCGACCCCTGCATATAATAACGTTGTAATTAACATTTTTGGCGTACAGTGTTCTTCTTGGATAACTTTTTACGCTCTATCTGCCAACATGGTTGATGTGGCTGTAACTGCATTAATAAGAAAGATTTCGAATGGAATAATACCGTAAATATAAAATAAAATTAATTATTTGTAGAATAATAGAGTAACTACAGATACGACGTTGAACCAAATCAAATTTTCGTCGAAAAATACTGTATCGTACTATAGTGTATCAAAATAGTTCTCATATTTCAAAAACTACACCCTAACTGTTGTTACAATTTTATTCGGCGCATTGGCTGCTAAGTTCCGATAATTATGCAGGTATTATTGTGAGAATAGTAGGGGGAAATAGACAAGACAGATCTTTCCCGGTTTCCCGGTCCCGGTGTTTAGTTTGAAGTTGAATAGTACAAAGTGCAAGTGTTATATTTTAAAGACATCAACGTAGTTCTTGACTGATATAGTTGACGTTGCAAAAAACAAGTTCGTATTTTGTAATTTTCTAAAAATAAATAACGATAACAAGGTTAATTTTTAGAAGGTCCCGTAGAAGAACATAATGTTACTAAAGACGTGGAACTTGGACAAGCAAGTTGTGCACCCTTTGTAAATACAAGTATAGAATTTTTTCTTATATAAAGTGGTTTAAGTTAGGTCTACATTAAATATTTTTTTTATTATTCTGATCTTATTTTTAGGAGATGAACTTTTAAATAATAACTTTTAAAAAACATTAGAGAAACTAAATGAAATATTTTTTGAGTATATTCCTTCATTATTTGGTAAAATTTTGTGTTTTTGGTAAAGTTTTGTTATTCATAAGTTTTTTAATTATTTATTATATTAAAATTTATTTATTATTATTATTATTATTATTATTAATATTTATTATATTAAATGGCACAGATCAATTTTAACCTGGAGGCCATACCAACACAAAAGACCCAGAGGCAGACCTCCTATGGACAGATGATCTGAAAAGGACTGCCGGGAAAAATTGGCTACAAGTAGCGTACAATAAAAAACAATGGAAAGGAAGACTTGAAGAGGCTTATGTTCAGATGTGGACGTAAATGGCTAGACGAAGAAGAAGAAGAAGAATTATTTACAGAATAATCAGAAAGTTCTACTCTACATCATAATCATTCTGATTTGGGTGATTACTTCCGGCGGAAAAATAATAAATCGACATCGCTATTTATAGTCAGTTCAACTTTAAACGATATATTAGGGCAAGACGTAAGTATTAGCTTAAAACCTATAAGACGGGGACGAAAACGTAAAGCTAATAGAACGGAATGGAAAGATGTAATTTGTAAACAAAAAAATCAAAGGAGAACAATTTATAAATAAAAAAGGTAAAGTTGTAAAACAACGACAACTTAAAGGTGGTTGTATGGACAAATGTAACCGAAAGTGCCAAGAAAAACTCTTTAAAGAGTTTTGGAAAATGGGAGATCACAACCTTCAGACCTAATATATTAGTCGTTTGGTTACTAGACACACAAGAACTCGTATTTTAAATACTACCGTTGAATCTCGAAAGAAGTGGATATTTCAGTATAAATTGCCTATAAATGATAGCCACGTTGTGGTATGTAAAAAAATGTTTCTTGATACGTTTGATATAACCGTTAGTTGGATGATGACAATGTCTAAAAATATGTTAGAGAGTGAAGTTTGTATAATTGTTGAAGATATGCGTGGAAAACATCCCACTCGGCCACAACGAGTAGCAGAAGAAATAAAAAAACTGTTCGAAAACACATATCGTCTATCCCAGCAGTAGAGTATCATTACCTTAGAAAAGAAACAACATAATTATATTTTAAAGAGAAACTAAATATTTCTAAACTTTTTAATTTGTATACGGAGTGTATACGGAGTGGAAGGATGGAAGAGTGGAAGAATTTGTATACAGAAAGATCTTCGGTCCCTATCACAATCCGAATACTAACCAATACCGAATAAAAACAAATGCCGAGGTCAAGCAAATGTATAGTGCTAGCGACGTAGTCCAAGAGATTAAATCCCAACGTCTAAGATGGGCTGGCCATGTTGATAGGCTCCCTAATAACCTTACCAAGTTAATCTGGGAAGAAGTCCCGACAGGGAGAAGGCCCTTAGGACGTCCACGAATGCGATGGAGAGATAATATATGGTCAGATTTGAGAACAATGGGGCTACCCACTGACTTAAACATCATGGACGACCGTTCGAGATGGAAGCAGGTTGTGCAGTCAGCCAAGACCCACCCCGGGTTGTAGTGCTACCAGAAGAATACGGAGTGGATGCAGAAAGAACATCGTATCTCGTCTACTGCAACATTAAGACAAAACAGTGAATTTAACATCGAGTTTTTTAAACCAAAAAAAGACCAGTGTGTCTTCTGTCATGTTTACCGAAATGCACGTGAAGACGAAAAAGCAGAGATGGATCTGAAGTACACTAACCATATTGCTAATAAGACTGTTGCAAGACAACTTAAGGAAATGGATAAAGAGATCGCTAAAAATTCAATGGAAACTATAGTTACGACTTGCAGAAAGTTCTCACCACACCTCAGTCTGAACTCTCAATGTTTTACTATAAACGAAAATTATGCATTTATAATTTTACAATATTTGACATAGGACGCAATGAAAGATTTTGATACATGTGGGATGAAATCAGAGGAAGGAAGGGAGCTAACGAAATAAGTAGCAGTGTTTATAATTTCATTGCGTCTAGTGCTTTAAAAGGATATAAAAATTGGATATTTTATAGTGATAATTGCGGATGACAAAATAGAAACAGAATAATATTTGCGATGTATTCTTTTGCAGTTGAAAAATTTTCCATAAACATAACGGACAATTATTTTGAGGTAGGTTATTCCCAAAATGAGGGAGATTCCATGCACGCCTTAATAGTAAGATGTGCAAAAACAACAGGTAAACCGTACTT
The DNA here is from genome assembly GCA_918026665.1 of Diabrotica balteata. NCBI lineage: Eukaryota > Metazoa > Arthropoda > Insecta > Coleoptera > Chrysomelidae > Diabrotica > Diabrotica balteata. Next base: position 19,446,695 of record OU898285.1, on the reverse strand, counting down.
GGTAACTCAACTGCACAAAGACAATATATTTGATTTTAAAAAACTTATGACAACATTTACAAATTTGTATATAAATGAAGAAATGAAGAAAATGAAAAAATTGTCTGGAACATGGTGAAACACATAAATATTTCTGAAACAAATCCTGGCGGGGTGAATATTCAATATGATTTCAGATCAGATAAAAAAATTAAGTTAAACTTGCTACAGAAACCTATCTCCAGGAAACAAAAAAGGTTAGCAACTTGTAGTAAAGGTCTTTCTAAGAACCTACATCTAGCATATTCATCTTATCTAGGGATAACAAAAGCAAAATATGATGATCTGCAGAGTTTACGTCGAAGCCAGTGCATTCCTGTCACTTACCACGATTATTTTAAAAATCTTCCAGTTGATTGCAAAGACATTAATAAAGACAGCGATCTGGAAGACTAGACATAAAATAAATATGTTCATTTTAAATTTAATTCGAATTTATATTTAGTTTGTATTAAAATTTGAAAGATAAGAGCGAAATAAGCGAATTTTACACTGGATATCATGGGAAAAGAAAAGAAAAAAAAAAGACCACAGACGAGATGGACTGACGATCTTAAGAGAACGGCAGGAAAGGACTGGATGCAGATCGCCCAAAATAGAGACCAATGGAGATTAACAGGGGAGGCCTATGCCCAAGAGTGGGCGTTTAAGGCTGATTAGATAGATTATAATAAAATTTACATTTTAAAAACTATCTACTGTTATTATTCCTTAACCTACAACGAGCAATAATTTGAAATTCATAATAACTTTTCCGATGAGAACATCGTAAGTGCAGTTACAAGATTATTCGATGAAACTTTATATTTATATCAAAAACTGTAACGGCCACGGTTTAAAAACCTATTCCCTTATAAAAAAAAAGTAGACCTTATTCTAAAAGAGGAGTTCAAGATTTATATAACTACTTACTTCTTACACTGAAAAAAAGTCATATACATATAAAAAAATAAATCAAAGAAATTGGTATCTTTTTTAAACGTTTCTGAAGAATATCATAAATGTTGGTTACAACGTTATTCTTTGCAGTGGTCGAATGTTCCCATTGGCAAAATAAATGCACATGCATTAATTACGTTTGTTAATTCTGATGTTCTATCATAATTAACAAAGTCTATAGTGACCTACGATTTTAACCAAATATCATAGGCATTTGTAAAATGTTAATATTTTAGACCTGTAGTTCACAGTTATAGAAAGTGCAAATTTACAGATTTCGAATCGGAATATTTTCAGAGATGCAGAAGTTGAAGATGCAATATATGCAAAGATTCTGTAATGGTATTTAATAATTACTTTACTTACTAATATTATGTTAAAAAATTAACTTACCAAATTTGCGGTCACGGTTCTGTCAACGGTTCTTATTTTTTGGACGCGATGTTTCTTTACGAAGAACCAAATAACTGAAAAAAAAGTATTAATATTATTTGAAAAGTCATGTGTAAAGTTTTTTAGCAGTAAATGATTGACTTCAATTAGTACCGACTCTATACATCCTAAGTTAACCCATAATAGTATAAAAGGATCGGTTTCAGGTAAAATTTAAATATGTTTCCTGGTAACATTTGTCAATGTTCATTTCTTAATGTTGATTTAATTGCGTACAATCCGTTCTGAAAATCGTTTGATAATTTACCCCGACGAGACATGGTTTGATACACATTCAACGCGACCTAAAGGATTTGTCGATTCCTCTAGTAAATGAAAGACAGAAGCTCCATCAAACAAAGGGAAAAGAATAACGATTTTACATGCTGGATCAGAAAACGGTTGGATTCCAAATGCCCTGTGATTTTCTGCAAAGAATATTAAAGACTTCTGCGTCGAATGATATATACTCTGAAGAATGTTACACCAAACCAGAGCTTTTAGACGTTTTAGAGACATGTTCTAAACGACTTTTGAGAACATAGACGAAACGTATGAACATATAAATCCTTCATAAAGGAAGCAGCAGCGGAAGCCTTAGGTTGCGAAGAGAGAAGAACAAATAGATATCGACAACGTCTATCAGAAAGCACGGAAGAATGTATTAATCAGAAGAAACAGTTATATCATAAATGGTTAATCTCAAAAGAACAAGTGGACCTAAAAAGATACAGAGAGAAAAGCAGAGAGGTAAAAAGATTAATAACAAAAGATAAAAATGATAACTGGGAATTAACATGTATGAACATCGAATAATACATAGGAGGTACAAAGAACTCAGAATCCTGGAAAGTGATAAAGAGTTTGAAAGAAAACACACAGGAAAAAACACATTTTACTTTTATAAGCGAAAAACAATGGAACGATTACTACCAAGAGCTCTGGCAGAAAAGCGAACAAAATTCATGAAAAAAGAACAACAAACAACAATTACAAAGGAACAACTAAATTTATCATTGGAAAAAGTAAAAAAGAACATAAAACAAATAAAAAATAATAAGTCTGCAGGCCTAGGAGGGATAGCACCCGAGCTAATTAAATACGGCTCTGAAAAATTGTTCCGTATGATACATACCATGTTTCAGAGAGCAACAACCTGCAGAATGGTCGACAGCCCATATTATCTCTATTTTCTAGAAAGGGGATAGAAGAAGATATGAAAATTACAGAGGCTTAAGCATTTTACCATCTATAGGAAGATTATATGGAAAAATAATAAAGGAAAAAATGGAAAAACAAATCCAAAATAAAATAGTGGACGACCAGGCAGGTATATCTACACTATATGACAGCTAATAGAGAAGAAGATGGCAAAGAACAGACCGGTTATCTAGCCTTTATTGACCTAAAAAAGGCATACGACTCTGTGCCCAGACAACTACTGTGGGAAGCCATGCAACAAATAGGAGTAGAAGATAAACTGATCCATGTAGTGAAGTCCATGTACACACAACATAATGTTACAGTCAACGTAGGTAACAAGTTTGGAAAACCATTTAAAACCACGAGAGGGCTGCTCCACTTCACCTATATTCTTTAAAATATTTCTTCAATACGCCCTAAAGCCATAGATAGATAGATAGATAGTTTATTTGACTGTAAGTTACAACTAGGTTTACAGCAAGTCAAAACTAAAATTATAAATATTAAATATTACAAAAAATGAAAACAATACATTAAAAATATTTAAGACATTAAAATACCTAAAAAACGTACAATATAGACATATAATTAAAATATTAATAAATTTGGTTATGTTGCAGCTTAGGCATTCACAGATACACCCTCGTAATATTCACCTAATGTATAAGGACACATGGTCACTAGTTACTCTTTGACTTGGTTTTTAAAAGCTGTAGTTGAATTAATGTTTTTAAAATTTTGAAAAAGTTGATTATACAGTTGTAAACCACAGATGGTAGATGACTTCCTGCTTATTTCTAAATGTCGATAGGGTACTACAAACTGTCTCTTTTTTCTTGTGTTGTGTGAGTGAATATCACTGTTACATAAAAAAGTTCTTTTATTTTTATGAATTAGTATCAATAATTCCAAAATGTAAATTCCATACACTGTTAATATATTCAAATCTCTAAATAGGTTTTTACAAGACCAACCATACGGAACACCTGCTATACATCTGACAATACGTTTTTGGGCCTTGAAAACGTCCTTTACACTAGAAGAACCACCCCAGACAGTTATACCGTAACTTATTGTCGTTTGTACCTCAGCAAAATAAAAAAGACGAAGGTGTTGCAGACTAAGTATTCTACCCAAATTTCTCAATTGATAACATTTAGAATTGAGTTTTTTACATACATTCCAACAATGAGTCTTAAAAGATAAATGAGACTCGAAAGTCACTCCTAAAAACTTCACATCACTACAACTCAAAATATCCTCACCATTGATGGAAATACTTAAATCAGGTTTGGTTGAATTTGAACGTGATGTAAATGATAAAAATTTAGTTTTGTAAACATTGAACAGGAGCGACTGATTACTGGACCAATCAGAGAAGGTCTTCAGAGAGTTTGTTATTTTATCTTGTAAAAAATTTATGTCTTTATCGCGATATAGCATTGTTGAGTCATCTGCATAAACTGATACAAATGCATCAGGCATTACATGTGGTAGTTCATTAATATACAAAATAAATAATATAGGGCCCAATATTGAGCCCTGTGGTACTCCATTCTTATTAATAATCGGATCAGACATTGAAATCTTGAAGTTATTTTTCACTTTAACTATTTGGTGCCGGTCTTTCAGATAGGAAACAAACCAACTATGGGCAACTCCCCTAACACCATATCTGTACAATCTATCGAGGAGCACATCGTGTTGCACACAATCAAATGCACGACTGAGATCACAAAAAATGGCAGTTGGATTTTCACTGTTCTCAATTGAGAGTAAGACTTCATCATAAAAACTGTTAATGGCTGTGGAAGTAGAAAATTTATTTCGAAATCCATGTTGATGTTTTGTGATAATTTGGTTGATATCTAAAAATAATAAAAGTTGTTTTAGCATTGCATATTCAATAATCTTAGATATCACAGATGGAACAGACAATGGTCGAAAATTTGACATTAATTCAGGATCACCTTGTTTTAATACCGGTGAAATGATAGAAGTTTTCAGCATATTGGGAAAAACACCAGTATTGAAAGAAGCATTTATAATGTGAGTCAATGGTGTCAAAATTTGAGACGCAATTTTCTTAATTACTATACCTGATATTTCATCAAAACCACAGGATGCTTTGTTTTTAATTTTATATTTTATTATATCTAAGACATCTTCCTCTGTTACATAAGATAGGAAGAAACTAGTTTGAACAAAATCATTGGAATGCTGAAAATTTAAATTTGGTTTAATTATTTTACTAATTATATCCACTGGTTCATCTATAAAGTAATCATTAAATTTGTTTGATATTATATCTGAATCTGTAATCCTAGTGTCATCTATTTTTAGACAGATATTTTTGTGATTTTTTTGTTTTCCATTAAGTTCATTTATAACAGCCCATGTGGTTTTTGTTTTTGTTAGAGGATTTAGAGATTTTTTTAAAATAAAATTGACTCTTTGTGGCCTCAACAAGGACTTTGTGCTGATATTTTTTTTGTCTATGTAGAGTTTTTAGCTCAGGGTAAGTCTTACTCAATATATACAAATCCTTCAGACTATCTGAAGAAGATTTTACTTCTTGGGTGACCCATGTATTTTTTTTGTTTTGGTAATGTTTGGTTTCTCTAATAGGACAACTAGTATTGAAATAGAACTGTAATTTATTATGAAAGGCATTATATTTACTCTCAACATCAGTTGCATGATAAACATCTTGCCATGTTTCTTTACTCAAGAGATTGTTGAATACATCTACAGCGCCTTCATGTGTTACTCTGAAAGTATTTCGAACTGTTGTCATAGTTAGATTAATAAAATTCAATCTTAAAAGGAATATATCGTGATCCGATTCAGTATTTACATTTACAGTACCTACACAATCATCACAATTTGTATATACCTGATCCAAAATATTTCCGCATGTGGAAGTCGACCTTGTAGGTGTAAAGTTCCTGGGTGACAAACCATAAGATGCTAGAAGACCAGAAAATATGTGTGAATTATTTAGTGTCATGGAATTAACATTAAAATCGCCTGTTAAAAATATGAATTGATTTGGTTTAAAATTTGAATTTAAAATAAGGTTAAGTTTTTCATAAAATACATCAAATTTACCTTTAGGAGATCTGTAGCAAACTAAAATTGTGTGTTGATTTGAATTATAATGCCACTTCAGCCCACATACCTCAATGTCTTTTTCAACACAGTACTGATCGAGTAAAATGGAATTAACCTTCATATCGTCCCTTGCCCAAACTGCAACGCCACCACATTTATATTGGGATCTACTAAAAGAATTTACAATTTTAAAATTTGGAAAATTATAATGCATCACCTCATCATTTGCTGCCCACGTCTCAGTCATAGAAAGAAATTTCAAATCAGACTCCTTATAATCAGCAAATAAACAATCCATTTTAAATTGATTTAGTCCCTGAACATTTGACAGTAGGAGATCGTACTCATCCCTTCTTTTTTCCTGTTTAAAAGTCAATTATTCATACTTCACTTTATTTGCGTATGTGTTGAGCGCTTCATAAAAAACCTACTTACATAAGAGCCTACTGGCATAGTTTTGGGTCCATCGCTTTACCGAAATTTTGTTCAAAAATTGAAACTTTAAAAGATGAATATATGTTGGGATGCTTAGCCGTTAACGACGTACATATTACTTCTGGAAAGTGTTTTTCTAACATCTTCTTAAGATTTTCTGCCGTTGTATGTTGGTCTACTCTAGTAACATGGAGATGGGTAAATTTTGGGACACCACTGATTTCTGAGTTCACATTATTACCTATAACAAAACGTCCATTCCTTTTTTTGTGTCTAACCATTTTCCATTCTTGCCCACTATTATTTGTAGCTGAATTTGTATTCTCAATATTTATCAAATTTTCATCGTTTGTTAAATTAATAATATCTGAACATTTTGCTTCCGTTTGTATTTTTAAAATATCAGCTGATAATTGTTTATTATTCTCGATTAAGGAAACAACTTGTTTATTTTTATTGGTAACATTTTTAAAGACAGTTTTTGTTGGGGAACTCCTTTCGTTATCAACAGCTAGACTTTCATTAACAGCAATATTTTTTGCGGGTGTAGTTTTTTTGTTTTTTGGGTATTCTTTACTGCTAGACTGTATCGGTCGTTCAAAATTGAGGTTTTTATTAGAATTGTTTATTAAATTCATATTTTGTTGAGTAGATGGCGACTGGTCGGTTAATTTCATATATTTAAATAAATCTAGTTGTTCTTTTAGTAAATTTATCGTTATTTGTTGATTTGATATTACAATATCATTCTGATTAATAATTTTCTTTAAGCACCTGATTTCAGTTATCCTCGGATCCTCATCGTCAGCCTCTTTATCCAAGATTTCGTTCCATGGAAAAGGAAATGTGAGGGAATGGCCTATAAGGAACGACCATCTGAATACTCTCAGTTTCGCCGACGATAGTTTGAAAACTAGAAGAAGAATATAATATAAATGGTCTGGAAATGAACATTAACAAAACAGAATATCTGAACACAACACAAGATCCAACAAGAAACCTGGAAGTGGATGACGGGCGTGAAATAAAAGGGACCGATAAATTTAAATACCTGGGGTTCATTATATCAAATAAAGGTACTACAGAAGAAGAAATTAAAAATCGAGTGGGTCAAACCAGAAACTCTATATGACAACTGAATCCCATCCTATGGGACAGACACATAACAAAAAATAACAAAAAAAGAATTTATAACTCAATGATTCGCAGCATTCTAACATATGGAGCAGAAAATTGGGTCTTAAACAAAAGCAGCAAAAACAAAATAAACGCCACAGAAATACAGCAGTTTCCTTAGAACCAATGATGCTATTTAATACGAGACGATATTTCATGGAATGTATTGACAAATGTATTAAAGAAAATGGTAGACATATTGAACACTTACTTTGACAAAAAGTTTAATAAGTATTATTTAGTTTTAATACTTGAATACTTTAATACTTTTAATAGTTCAGTACTTTTTCTTAATTTGGTTTGTAAATAAAATGTTTTGAGTATGACTAATTTAATGCAAAACGTAAAATGTTTGATGTAAAATCCAATTATTCTGTTATTTTATCAAATTATCTGATATGCTGATATATTTATTTAATTTAATATTTCGTTAATTATTAACTTTATTAAAGGTATTTTATATCAAAATTCAGAAGTATTGATGTTTTTATCTATTTTTATTTCATTGCCTGGAGTAATTGCGTTAAATCAGAAATTATGCAGTTGATTTGTAAAATGCGATTACCTCGAAAACTGTTGAGTTTTGAAGTTATTAATAGGTATCCCTTTTTTTTTGTTAAAATAATGTATCTTTAATATTTTTTATTAAAAATACCGGTAACTTGAAGAACAAAAAAGTTAAGTGCAAATGTATGCCACGTATGAGGCATATGTGGCGCCCTCTATTACCTATATTAAAGTATACCTACATCAAGTTATAATTTCTGATATTAAATAGTACCCAGTATTATTCTGATATATCTGATATTAAATAGTAATAGTGATATTAAATATTTTAGTACATGGTCTGTTTACAGAAATTAAAGTACTTAAAGTTCTGTACAAATGTCACTATTTTGGTTATTGTACAGACGAATCGTTTGGTCTCAAGTGCAAGTTGAAAATTGGCAATTTGTACCGGTGTGACTGCAAAACCCACTTTTTAGATTTGTATTGAAAGGTTTTCAGTTAATTTCCACTAGTATTTAAGTTAATTAAAATAAAGACCGAGTCACACGGATAATTCACGTTTTGACTCAAATATTATAGCTAGATTGCAAAAAATCAAAATAACTCAGTTAAAAAGCAGTTAAAGTCGCTTTACATTCCAAACGGCAACAATGTGCTAAACTGTTGTAGACGTTGTAGTATGTGTGTACGTGTAGCGCACACTAGGGCACTATAAACTGGATGGCACTCGGTCGGCATTCGGCACCGCACACACACACACACACACACACACACACACACACACACACACACACACACACACACACACACACACACACACACACACACCACACACACACACACCACACACACACACACACACACACACACACACCACACACACACACACACACACACACACACACACACACACACACACACACACACACACACACACACACACCACACACACACACACACACACACACACACACACACACACCACACACACACACACACACACACACACACACACACACACACACACACACACACACACACACACACACACACACACACACACACACCACACACACACACACACACACACACACACACACACACACACACCACACACACACACACACACACACACACACACACACACACACACACACACCACACACACACACACACACACACACACACACACACACACACACACACACACACACACACACACACACACACACACACACACACACACACACACACACACACACACACACACACACACACACACACACACACACACACACACACACACACACACACACACACACACACACACACACACACACACACACACACACACACACACACACACACCACACACACACACACACACACACACACACACACACACACACACACACACACACACACACACACACACACACACACACACACACACACACACACACACACACCACACACACACACACACACACACACACACACACACACACACACACACACACACACACACACACACACACACACACACACACACACACACACACACACACACACACACCACACACACACACACACACACACACACACACACACACACACACACACACACACACACACACACACACACACACACACACACACACACACACACACACACACACACACACACACACACACACACACACACACACACACACACACACACACACACACACACACACACACACACACACACACACACACACACACACACACACCACACACACACACACACACACACACACACACACACACACACACACACACACACACACACACACACACACACACACACACACACACACACACACACACACACACACACACACACACACACACACACACACACACACACACACACACACACACACACACACAACACACACACACACACACACACACACACACACACACACACACACACACACACACACACACACACACACACACACACACACACACACACACCACACACACACACACACACACACACACACACACACACACACACACACACACACACACACACACACACACACACACACACACACACACACACACACACACACACACACACACACACACACACACACACACACACACACACACACACACACACACACACACACACACACACACACACACACACACACACACATACACACTATACGACTACCTACGCGAGTCAGTTGGGATGGGATGAGGAAAGGAACAAAATCCAGTTTGTACAAGGCTTTTACACCTACTGAATAGACTGACTGTAACGATACAAAATATGTCATCGACGGGGGTTTTTTGTTACACCGGGTAAAATGGCGCCAAGGTCAGACATATGCAGCAGTTATGTATCATATGTCAAATCAAACTACAAATCAAGTGCTATTGTCGTTTTTGATGGCTACCCTGACGAAACTTGTGGTAGCACCAAGCCTTTAAAACGATTGAGAAGAGCACAAAAAAAAAACAATCTGCTACATTTACAGAAATGATGGTGCCCACTGTATCGCAGGATAGTTTTCTTACAAACCCAAAAAAACAAGAGTTGGTTTATATCTATGTTAATGGAGAAACTTCATGATGCAAAAATTCATTCAAAGCAAGCTGTGGAAGATGCTGATATCCTAATTATCACAACAGCTCTTGAGATGGTCCCGTCAAATGAACATGTGACAGTGGTGGGGGAAGATATCGACCTACTGGTCATTTTGATTGGCCTTTGTAGCCCTGATATAAAAAATGTATTTTTTTTTGAAGCCAGGAAAAGGAAAGGTTTCGCAAAGCCTCTACAACCCTCATCTGGCTGCTGAGAAAATCCTATTGGATCATATTTTATTCCTGCATGCGATGAGTGGTTGTGATACTACTTCTGCATTATTTAGTCAAGCTGAAATTTCTTAAGGTCCTGCAGAAGAACAAAGATTTGCAATCGGTAAATGGAGCTTTCAAAGCCCCTTATTCAAGTCAAGATGAGATTACCACAGCAGGAAACATGTTTCTCACGGTTCTATATGGAAAAAGGAACAAAACTAAACGATTTAAGATATAAACAACACGTATCTTCATCATTCAAATATAAGACCAACATTTCCTCATTGTCCCCAACTGAAGCTGCTGCACGAGAACATTCACTGTTTACTATCAGGTGCAGCAGTGGTTATCTGGTCAAGCCACACCTAACGAGCGACAAAAAGTGAGTTGGGATGGCAAAAAACTAGTAGTGGTCTTGTGTCAATACCAACTACTTTGGACCCTGCACCAAACTCAATACTTCGGTACATTTCATGCAAAAGTAAAAAGGGCTGTCAACGCAATTGTGGATGCAGTAAGGCGGGACTACATTGTTCCCCAATATGCGCATCATGCGAAGGACTGTGTAACAATATTGAGCCCCCAGAAGACAGCTCTGACATAGACGTAGAAGAAACTGAAGAAAGAGAGAGAGAGGTATGTTGGATCTGACAAGTTATTTTGTAGTCATTCATCTCTCCTTGATACATGATATGTGTCTCTCCACTTTTTATTTTTATTTTCCAGGAGAACGACTCCCGACGCTGACGATGGAGCAATTAGACCCTGAGCCAGGACCCGATGCCATCGAAGAACCTCAGTACGATGCGGAAGGTATGTTTAATCTCACAATATATTTTGTAATCTTCATCTCTTCTTGATAAATGACTTAACTTTAAACTTTTATTTTCCAGAACAAGCAGAACCAGGACTCATCGTTATCGAAGAACCTCAGCCAGGGCCTTCCAAAAGACAACGGCTCATATAAATTTTGCATATTATAATTTATAATCATAATAATATATGATCATAAATAACGAGATTTTAAGTTTTCTTTTGTTACGAGTTCTACCTACCTACTGAATTTGCATAATTTTTGCCTTTTTTTCTTTTTAATTACTTGTGTGGAAAACCAGGCGACATTTATCAAATGACAGCATCCATAAAAATTAAATATTGAAATGTAAAAAGTGGGTTTTGCATAAACTGCTAAAAATTTACAATTTTCAACTCGCACTAGAAACCGAACGATTCATCTGAAAAAAAAACTAAATACTGGTATTTGTAGAAAATTTCAAGTACTTTAATTTCTGTAAACAGACCATTTACCAAAAGTTAATAGTTTTCGAGTTTTACGCAAAAAACCCGAAAAAAAGAAAAAAAACGGTTATTCTGTTTTTTTTAACGTTGCGTCACGAAATTTTGTCCTCAAACCCCAGATTCGGATTAAGCACCCCAAAAAACATATGGAATGAAAAAATCAGAACTACCCCAAAACTCTCCTAGCAAAAATACAATTTAACTGAACTAAAATAACTGTAAATATAGCAAAAAGACTGATTCGGAAAAGCTCTAAAATGGGACTGAAAGTTAATAATAATAAATCGAAGTAGAATAACAGGTGTACTGGAGCCATGATCAAAATAATTAAGGCCAAAGATATATCTCGTAATACAAAAATTAGAGTATACAAAACTATAATTAGACCCACAATGCTATACGCTGCCGAGACATGGACTATAAACAAAAAGATACAGAACAGAAGAACCGTACCATTTTTATGTTAACACTGTGATAACAAAAGTGGTGGAAAAACGTAGACTAGAATGGCTTGGACATCTAGAAAAATGCAAGGTATCTGAGGGTAAAAAAATAGAGGAAGGCCAAGAAAAAAATGGAGAGACGTAGTGATAAAAGATATTCATCTAGCAATGGGCCTAAAATGCCTGTTAACGCTATACATACATACAACATATTTACTTATTTTGCTCCTGTAATTTTAGCAGATTAAAAATTTTTCAATTTCCATAAAAAATTATTAGCCGAATAAATCCAGTTAATACTGTTTCAAAACGTCAAATCCTAAAATAACCTTAGAGCATCATCCCTGTCAGGCAAATGTTAATTTTGCTTATTTGCAGTCATAAATTAATATTAATTAAGAAGCTTTATAATGACTACAAAAAGAAATTGAGGGCTTGATGTTCAGATGTTGAGAAGCACAAAGAACTCCTGTATACAAAGCAACCATGTGGAACTTCTAATAAATTCCTGAAGCGTGATACAACCCCGATTAATAAATCAATCTGATTAAATTACTTACAGAATTAATTAACTGTCTGTACACTTACTGAATATATATAAATTATCGTAGTGTTAATGAGAACTTAGTATATACTCGTAAGTACTATATTATATATAATTAATTTTAAGTACAGACTGTCCCAAAATTGGAGAAAAAAATATCAACTCCTGAACATTTTTTTTAATGTGAGACAATACTCTTATATTATAATAACTGTCTTGAAATTATTATTATTTTTTTTTTTTTTTATTTAGAATTTCCGCATCAACCATTAAAGGTTATTAGCGGGTTTTACAGATTTTACAGTTGTTATTACAAATACAAATTTACTAATTACAAATTGCGTATTAAATTACACATAATAAATTACAAATTACAAAGAGATACATATAATATAACTTAAATTTTGTGTAGTAAACGTATGTCCTTAAGGAATTTGATTGTATTAGATACATTACTGTTTAAAATATCTTTAAGTTTCTTTGCTTCTTCTGGTACGTTGTTGATGGCTCTTTCGTAGGAATAAAGAGGACATTCAATCAATACATGTTGAACAGTTATTGGACATTCACAATAGGAACATTCAGGTGGTAGTTCTTTTGTTATGAGATGCTGGTGAGTTAACGCTGTGTGTCCAATTCTTAGTCGGTTTATAATCACTTGTTGCCTTCTGTTTTCTGGAAATTGTAGTTTAGTGCCAATCCTAGTTTTCACGTTTTTAAGGTTAGCCTTAGTAGAATTCCACATTTGTTGCCAATTTTTTACACAGTGCTGTTTAATATTGAGCTGGATATCACTGAATGGAATTGTAGTCATAATTTCAGTTTGCTCGTCAGTAGCAGCTTTCTTTGCTAATTTATCTACTTTTTCATTTCCTGCGATACCTGTATGTGATGGTACCCAGAGAAATGTAACGTTCACGTGTCTGTTTGGTAGGTGATAAAGTGCTAATTGTATTTGTTGCAGGATAGCATGTACTGGATATATTTGCCTTAAGCTCTGAAGAACAGATAAAGAGTCAGTAATGATAAGAAAATCTGAGCTTGCATGACTCTTACACATGTCTAAAGCCTTTAAAATGGCGATTGCTTCTCCCGTGAAAATGCTGCAGAATTGAGGAATGCGAACTGCATATTCAGAATTTCCTAGAATAAAGGCCGCTGCGTGTCCGTTTTCAGTTCTTGACGCATCGGTAAAAATCTTGTTATGGTCAGTGTATTCTAATATCCGTTTTTGATATAATTTGTTAATGGTTATGGGATTTGTGGTACTCTTTGGATAGGCCGTGAGGGATAGATCAATAGTGGGAACATTAATAGTTCAGGGAGGTATAGTTCGTTGTGTAGGGTAAGAATGTGTGAGCTGCTCCATGTCAAAACCGTATCTCGTTAGACGTTCTTGAAGGGGTGGATATTTAATTTATTGATGGCAATGAGTAGGTGGATATATTTGATAAAGAAGTGGATAGTTTGTGTTATTAGGGTTGGAAGACAATCTCGCGGCATAATTTAAAGAAATGTGTTGTCTTCGTATTGATAGGGGAGATTCATTTAGGATAACCTGAAAACTTGAAACAGGACTAGTTCGGTAAGCACCCAGAATTAGTCTTAAACATGTGTTTTGTATAATGTCTAGTTTTTTAAGTATATAATTACTCGCAGTTGAATAGCATATTGCACCATAATCCAGTTTGCTTCGGATTAATGATTGGTATATATGCAGCAATGTTATGGTGTCCTCTCCCCAAGATCGGTTTGATAGCATTTTAAGGAGATTTATTTTAGATTGGCAGGATACGACTAGCTTTTTAATATGTTCTGCTCATGTTAACTGACTGTCCAGTCTTAGGCCAAGAAAGTCAATGCTCTCTACTTGTTCCAGGTTGATACTATTTAGAGTAAGTGTTGTTTTGCAATCAGTTTTTCTTTTATTGAATACGATGAAACGAGATTTATCACCTGAGAACGTAAAACCAGTCTTTTGGGACCAGTCTTCTAGTTTATGCAGAAATGATTGCACAATGTTTGAGGCTAGTGTAATATTGCAGCTACTAGTATATACAACTAAGTCATCTGCATACAGACCTGCTTTCAAAGGTAGCTTTATCTCTTGAGCGATATTATTAATTGCTATTAACAATAAAGTGGGGCTTAAGGTTGAGCCCTGTGGAATACCGTTTTCAAGACATTCTGTTTTTGAGGTAATTCCATTTACACGTACTTGAAATGTCCTATTATTCATTAAATGTTTTACAAAGGCAAGCAAATTTCCCTGGATACCCCAATTGGACATGGTTTGTAAAATGTTGTATCTCCATGCAGTATCAAATGCTTTATTTATATCAAAAAATATGGCAATTACTTTCTGGTTATTTCTAAAGGACTCACATATAATATTGTCAATAGCTACTAAGGCATCATGAGTTGATCTGCCTTTTCTGAAACCGCTTTGGATATGGCTTAATAATTGGTTTTTTTTTAAGAAACCACATTAATCTGTTATTTAAAATTTTTTCTAATAGTTTGCATGTATTATTTGTAAGAGAAATTGGTCTATAGGAAAGGGGGTCAGTTTTTGATTTGAAAGGTTTTAATATGGGAATAATTGTTGATTCAGACCAGATTGAAGGAAATTTTTTATTAAGGTAAATGTGATTGAAAATGTCTAAGAGAATTAATTTTCCTATGTACGGCAAGTTTTTGATAAATATAATTGGTATATTATCAGGACCCGATGAAGTGTTTTTTGATTTATCTAGAGCTTCTTCAAATTCTTGATATGTGATGGGGAAATTTAGTGGATTATCACTATCTATTATAGATATATCTGTCATTTCGCGTTTATTTTTGAAATCTAAAAATGCGGGATTGAAGTTTGCATTGCTTGAATTATTCTTATACACATCTGACATAATATTACTAATTTCTTGTTTGGAAGATATTAATTTGTTTTTATAATAAAGAGTGTTAATATGAATTGAGTTTTGTTCACCTTTTAATGTACGAACTTTATTCCAGATTGTAGTCATAGGTGTTGATGAATTTATGGTAGAGACATAATTTGACCATGTTTCTTTTTTACTTTTCTTAATAAGATATTTAGTTTTTGCTCTAAGTTTTTTAAAATTGATAACATTTTCTGTTGTTTTAAGTCTTTTTAAAACATTGAAAGCATGTTTGCTAGATTTCATAGCTAAGGCTATTTCTTCACTCCACCATGGTACTGGTTTTCGTTTACAAGGTTTTGTTTTTCCCACTGCAATATTAGCGCATTTTACTATAGTATCATTGAAATGATGAAGAGATGAATCTATGCTATCTTCTAGAATAAAGTTCGTAAGATAATTATTTAATAGATCTCTATATAAGTCCCAGTTTGCTGAGTTTAATTTCTATTTTTGGTAAACAGGAATATTTGGTTGATCATGCAAAATGGTTTCAATTGTTACAGGAAAATGATCGCTATTATATAGATAATCAAGACTATTCCAAGAAAAACTTGTAGGTAATGTGTGATCACACAATGAAATATCGATGGCAGAAAAAGTACTATTGTGGGAGCTGAAATGAGTAGATTTACCAGTATTCATTAAAATTAGATTTTGATTGTCTATTAATTTCTGAAGAAGTCTACCACATTTGTCTGTTTTTATACTACCCCATTTGATATTATGACAATTCAAGTCACCAAGTATTAGTTTGGGAGCAGGAATATCATCGATTAAGCGATGTAATTCTTCAAGTACATTTTCATTTGGAAGAGGGAGGTAAATGTTACATATGTTAATAGGTCTGCAGTTGATATTGCATGACACTGATACAGCTACAGCTTCTAGATTAGTGTGTAGCTTAATTTCTTTGGTCTGAATGTGATTTTTTACAAAAATACCAACACCTCCACTAGCATATGTTGCGTCTCGATTTTTAAGGAAATGGGAATAATTTTTTATATTAAAGTTATTACTTTTAAGGTGGGTTTCCTGTAAACATATTATAAGAGGAGAAAGATCGTTTATAAGTAGATTAAGGGATTCTAAATTATTAAAATAACCATTAAGATTCCACTGTAATATAATTGTATTATCCATTTTATTTTACAACGTGGGAAAGGGAGTTATCGCTTTCAATATCCGAGGATGAACCGGTAACTAAGGATTGTATCTTTTTTCGAAGTCTTGTTAGTTTATTTTTTATTTTGCGATCAGGAATATGGTCGTGGGCGAATAGAAGTATCTCTTTAAAAGAACTTATATCGGTTGTGTAATTTTCTACTATGGGGGTAGGATAATTTGAGTTTAATGCGTTACATATCGCGTCACAAAGAACTGTAAATTTAAGAGGAAATGTCGGGTATTTAGATTCGATTTTACCTTTAATAGATTCAAGTGACTCGAGGATATCAGATTGTGATAATTTTGGTCGCTTAACTGTATTTTTGGGTTTGGTAAAAATTGTTGGATCGGGTGGCGTTTCATGTATCTCAGGAGAGTCAGTAGATATTTGTCTCTTTGTTTTTTGTTGGGAGGCATCAGTGTTCAAAGTAATAGGATTGTTATTTTTAGTCGTTTCGTTGTGAATATCTTCTGTTGTTATTTGAAAGTTACTGGTATTATTAATAGGATTTCCTGCTTCTGTTGTAAGATTTTGAGGTTTAGACGGAAGTGATATTGTAGATTAACATTCAATGGGCGTTTCAGTTGATGTCAATTCTGATAGAACAGGGCAGTCTGTTTCGCGATGACCTTTTGACATACACTTAGGGCAATTTAAGGCAGTGGATAGATAAATTCGATAGTTGGTGTTGTCGAAGGATATTGTAATGAAATCTGGGATAGTGATATTTTCAATAGGAGTGATAAAAATTTGTCTTCGAAAGCTTAAAACGTGGTTATAGGCAGTGTCCGGCATTCCAACTCGCAGAAAAGTCATCTGGGATACAGTATTAAGTCCTAATTTTTTCAGCTCAACTTCAAGTACTGAGTTTGGTATGGTGGGACAGACAATTGAGATGACCAGTCTTGTAGCAGGAGTAATTAGACGTCTTACTTCAACTTCTGAATCATTAATGGATATTGATGTATGTGTCTTCAGCAATGTATTGACGACTTCGGTATTGGAGAGATAAATACAAATTCTGTTATTTGAGATGCGGGATGCAAATAATATATTTTCTGGTTTTACTATATTTCCTATTGCTATCACGTATTCATTTATTTTTATTCCATTGAGAGCAGATAGGACAATGGCTTGGTTTTTGGTTGGATATTTAAATGAAGTAACAACGTTGGAATATGAACATGGTTGATTATTGTTAGGAGAAGAAACAGAACCAACAGAATCTTCATCCATTTTTAAAAATATTATTCATATTTTGATACCTCTATTCTTCAGACGGTCCTGTTTGTCACAACAGAATCGGTAATGAGGTACCAAAAGTTGTGTAGTTGATAAATCCGGTAGCAGGAACTTGTTTTGATATAAGTATCTTTAATTATATTATAATAAATACTACTTACAGTTTTTTTCCAAGTAGTTCAAATTTATTTTTATATTAACACTACACTTTATTGCAATTTTATCAACTGAATATAAATAATATCGCAAAAAACTAGGTGTAATTAGGCTAGCTATTAAATACGTCTGTTAACGACAAAAGTTCGACGTGAAGTTGAAATTATTTTTATTTCGCTTTAAATTTCGAATTCTTTATTGGAACAAAGTTACTGAATTTTGTAGATATAATTGTTTTTAATGTTTTAAATGTTTTTATCCATTATTTTTAGCGTTTAAATAATTTAGATAATTTTAAATTCGACCTTAGTCAGTTTACGAAATGAGAGAAATTATGACTGGTCATTTGATGTTATTTGCTGGCTACACCAGTAAATGACCGTTTTAGGGTGTAATTTTCTTCGTCACGACAAATTTGCTTGAAAATTTGGATTTAGGTTACGTTTACCCTCTGCTGCTTCACTTGTGAACTTAAACCAAGGGTTGCTTTTACGTGGGGATGAAAATTCTACGTTCTCGGTCTACGAATACATTCTGGGAGATGAAAATTCATACGTTCAAAATAAGTCCAGAAATAGATAAATTGACTGATTATAGTAACTTTACTTCTATAGAGTTTTTTCACTAAGTAAGTTCAATTGAGTTATTAGCGAGTGAAAATGTTAGTGTTAAAAAAAACATGTTTTCAGACGGTTTTTAACAGATATCTCAAAATGTCAGTATTTTATCGAAAAAATATTAGCAAAAATGTAGCTTATAAAAATAGAATAGAATAGAATAGAAATATTCTTTATTGTCACTAAAAATTGTACAATTTCATGGACAAAGCTTATGAAAGTTAAAAAAAGTTATGATAACAATAATAACTAAAATTTACTAAAATTACATAATCGTCAATATCACAGAATAAAACATAATAGAATATACAATCCATTGCAAAATTTCACTAAATTGCAAATTGCATAATAAAACCTTACGAACTAGTTTACGAATAAGTTTAAGCTGCTACGTCTGTAACCCAAATATATATATATATATATATATATATATATATATATATATATATATATATAATATATATATATATAATATATATATATATATATATATTTATATATATATATATATATATATATATATATATATATATATTGGATTGACGGTCGTACTCCTTTTCGATATATATATATATATATATATATATATATATATATATATATATATATATATATATATATATATATATATAATATATATATATATAATATATATATATATATATATATATATATATATATCTAGCAAAACTGGTAAGATTATCATAATAACAATTTATTATGTTGGAGTATCGGGTATGCAGTCTGTTATTTTAAAAAACTCTTTTTTTCTTTTAATGCTCTATATTTCGCTGATTTTTTGTCAGCTTCATCAGGAGACAACTAAAATATGATTAAAAGGTAAACAGCAAGAAAATAATTACAAAAAAAGATTGTTTTTGGAAATGTGTCCTATAAATAGAGAAAACTATGCAGTAAATTACAAGGCAGACACGGGACAGTTGAGCAATATCTACTGTAATATTCTTAGTATGTCCAAATAATTTTTCTGTTTACAATTATATTTTAAATTCTCCTGTATATTTTTAATGTGTAATTTTATTGTGTTTTAATTGTTTCTTGGTTGTTTTTGTTTGCTCTGTTTTTATATTTAATCACTAGTGACCTAGGTGCTTTTAACCAATACTGTCAGTACTGTTTTGAACATATTATGTACAACAACTTTTTTAAATATTTTTAACTCTCAATCTGTAAGTGATTCATTTTTAATTCTCACCTGATTTTTATTTAACTTTTAACCACTAATATTAACTAATATTTTAGTTGTCTCCTGATGAAGCTGACAAAAAATCAGCGAAATATAGAGCATTAAAAGAAAAAAAAGAGATTTTTTAAAAATAACAGACCGCATACCCGATACTTCCAACACAATAAATTATATATATATATATATATATATATATATATATATATATATATATATATATATATATATCATCATCATCATTATCAGCGTATTCTACCAATTATGGTGCAGCCTCCCTTACATAGTCGTTCTTCATGTCTGCCCACGACTGTCTAATATTCGCTTTTCTGTGCCATGTTGTACCGGCTTGTTTCCTTATGTCATAGTTCCATCTTAAATTTGGACGTCTTCTTGGTCTCTTGACGCCTCTTGGATACCACAGAGTAATTCTAGTGGACCATCTATTGTCAGTTCTTCTTGCTAAATGTCCCGCCCACTGCCATTTTAAAGATTTTATTCGGTGGATTACATCAGTGACTTTCGTTTTCTGTCTGATCCATTCTATTCTTTTTCGATCTCTCTTGGTTATACCTAACATGCATCGCTCCATTGACCTTTGAGTGACTTTGAGTTTAGCTATTATATCTTTCTTTAGTGTCCAAGTTTCGCAGCCGTATGTCATGACTGGTAGTATACATTGATCGAATGCCTTTTTCTTCAGGTGGAGTGGCATCCTAGATTTGAATATAACTGAATTTTTACCAAAAGCTGCCCAAGCCAGTTTCATTCTTCTGTTGATTTCTGGGAGTAATGAGCCAGATTTATGTATTAATTGTCCCAGGTATATATACTCGTCTACTGTCTCCAGTGCAGTATTATTTATTATTACATCTTGGACATCCACTAGCTCGTTGTACATGGTTTTTGTTTTTGTCAAGTTCATTTTTAGGCCAACTTCATTGCTAGCTGCATTTAGGTCGCTTATAAGTTCTTGTAGTTCTGCAGGATTTTTAGCAATTAGAACGATGTCGTCTGCAAATCTTAGATGGTTGAAGTATTCTCCATCAATGCATAGGCCTTTGTTTTGCCAGTTCATTTTGCTGAATATATTTTCTAGAGTTGCAGTGAAGAGCTTTGGTGATATAGAGTCTCCTTGTCGGACGCCTCTAGTAGTGGGAAATTCTGGAGTGTTTTCATTAATTTTTACCTTAGCTTTTGCTTGTCTGTATATATTTGCTAAAGTTTCTATGTAATGTTTGTCAATGACTTGGTTGGTCAAAGCTTCTATTACTGCCTTGGGATATATAGAATCGAAAGCCTTCTGGAAATCTATGAAGGTTAATGCTAGCGGTATTTCATATTCTTTAGCTCTACTCATTAGTTCTCGAAGCGTATGGATATGATCCATGGTACTGAATCCACTTCTGAAGCCAGCTTGCTCTCTTGGCTGTGCAGCATCTAATGCATTTGTTAATCTGTTGTTGATGATTTTTGTGAATATCTTGTATATGATTGGTAGTAGACTTATAGGTCTGTAGTTTTTAATCTCCTCTTTATTACCTTTCTTATGGATCAAAATTATGTTTGCTGTATTCCAGTGGTCTGGTATGCATCTTGATCTTAGACAGTTCGTAAATACACCTGCTAAGATGTTCCACGTCTTTTTGCCAGCGTATTTAAGCAGTTCCACTGTTATGCCATCAATTCCAGCTGCTTTACCGCTTTTCATTTTTGAAATTGTCGATTCTACCTCTTCCGGAAGGACTTCTGGTACATCTTCGTGGTTACTGATTGCTTCTTCAGCGTTTCAGGAGCTTTGTATAGTTCGCTATAGAATTTAGTCACGAGTTGTATTATTTCATTTCTGTCTGTAATTCTGGTGTTTTCGTTTGTTAGAGCCACGATTTGCTTCTTCCCAATAATTAATGCTTTTCTTGTTTTCTTATAGTTCTTTCTGTTTTCGATTGCATTTTCTACCAGCCTTTCATTGTATTTTCTTATGTCTTCCTTAATACCTTTTCTTATTGTCTTACATATTGTCTATATATATATATATATATATATATATATATATATATATATATATATATATACTTCTAGCGGTTAATGTAGGCTCCGTACTAAAACGGTATTATACTAACTCCATTAGAATATACACCGTGTATATTATTATCTGAGTAGCGCTTTATGTAGACTCCGACCAACATGTAGGAGTAAGTGGACTCCACAGCAGGGTAAACCATTTTTGGGATCCGTATTTACCATTTTGCGTACACTTCTTAACTCCTGCGATGTTGCCAATAATTGTATTAGTAGTAGATTTTCAAATTTTACAGCAGCTACATTTTGGAACTTGAAATATATTTAAATATCGATCAATTTAGTCATGGAGGAATTTCATGAATATTTGGCTAATGTAGTTAAACATAAATTATTAACCGACATTATATATCATTATATATTCATCATTTGTTGTGTTGGCAATGATATAGTTCCAGGAATAAAACAGCGATATAACGAAAATATCAGAAATTAAAACGGAAACCTTCTGACGGACCTCAGCAGCATAAACGAGATACATATTAATAATACATTTTTCCTTCAAAAAGAACAATACAAATACACTTTTGAAAACAGTAGAGGACAAAGATCTATGATGGGCTATATTCGGTCGAATAGAGAATTATTGACCTCATAAATCTTGAATGTAAGATCACTAATATGAGCAGAAATATGAAGCGATCAGAAATTGGTATTGTGTAAAATAAGAATGAAAACACATATATGTGTTTGATTGATTGATTGAACAAAATACCAGAATATACTACAAATATAAAAGTCGAAAGCTTTTAGGATGACTCCACAAGATACCTATTCCAAAAAAGAATAACCAAAAAAAAAAGCAGAAACACATGTATCACAGAAAGTGATGGAGTCGAAGAAAGCTGGGCAAAAATGAGGTCTAATATCTTAGCCTCGGCCAAAAAAGTTCTTGGTGAAAGAAATATAAATAAAAATAAATCTTTGCCAAGGCGAAGAACTCCATGGTTTTGTACAGAGAAGTGAAGGAAAAATGTAAAGAAAATAAAAAAGCTTACCTGAAATACACGTCAACCAAAATACAAGAGGCATACCATAATTACAAGATAATTAGAAACGAAACTCATGAACTTATCAGAAAAATAAAAAATGATCAATAGGAACGTTTTCCGAAAGAAATGAAACATATTTTTACGGTCTACAAAAGGAAATAGGGTGCTTCATAAGAGGTCAAAGAATGGAGGTAAAGAAACTAAATGAACTAAAATACAAAGAAAGGATACGTGGATTGACTACCTAAAAAGGCTATATGCAGGAGAAGATCAAACGACGCTGAAACACCAGATATTACCACAAATAAAGAACCTAATATAAATGTACAGGAAGTTCGGAAAATACTTGAAAATCTGAAAAATAGAAAAGCAGAAGGTAAAGACGAGATACCAAACGAGTACTGAAATATTTTGGAGCAGCAATGACAGAACAATTACCAACATTACGTAATAAAATTATAAAACAAAATAAAATACCGGAAGAATGGAGAACGAGCGAACTAATTCTACTAGTCAAAAAAGAAGATAAAAACAAACCGAAAACTACAGTATTATAAACTTGTTAAATACTTCACTAAAACTTACAACTAAAATTTTACAATTGCTAATAAATCAGAATATAAGTTTAGCAGATAAACAACCGGATTTTTTTTAGTGGAAGATCATGTACAGATGCAATATTCGCTATAGAGCAAATTGCTCAGAAATCACTGGAGTATAATAGATCAGCATTTCTGTGTCTGATTGACCTACAGACACCGTTTGACAGAGTAAGACTGAAATATGTAATCCATATTATGTATAATAGAGTAGCTCCCCTAAATATTATAAAAACTATCGAAAACATCTATCAAAAGAACAAAATGGAAGTCAGAATAGATGGACAACTTACAAAACTTATAAAAATTGGCAGCGGAACGAGACAAGGGGATGATATCATGAAAAACATTAACAAACGAAGAGGATACAAAATGGAAAACAAAGAAATCAAAATACTCTGTTATGCATTAATAGCCCAAGATGAAGATAGTTTGCAAAGACTGGTCCACGGATTTAATATAAGAGCAAAAGAATTTAATATGACAATCTCATCTCAAAAAACTAAAACAATAGTAGTCAGCAAAGAACCAACCAGATGTAAAATAGAAATTGATGGCATCAGCAGAAACAAGACCCGACACAGCCACAACGCAAAGAATAATGGAAACGGCAGAGATGAAAGTACTGAGAAGAATTACAGGAAATACGCTGAGAAATCGAAAGAGAAGTGAAAACATTAAAAGAAAATTTACCGTACAGTGTATAAATATATGGACACAAAATAGAAGTAAAAAATGGAATAACTACATAAGCAAAATGGAGGAGACTCGTGTCGTCAAAATAGCAAGAGATAAGTCACCAATCGGCAAAAGAAGTATCGGACGACCGCGCAAAAGATGAAGTGACAACCTTCCATAAAGGTATTAATCCGCCAATGAACAAGCAGAATTGCTTATTGTGAAAAAGAAAAAGAAGTAACATATCTCAAATAAATAAGCGGAACAACAGAAACAGAGTATTATCGTGAAATTCCCCAAATAACAATAAAAAAATTACTGCAAATCGTACGAACTGAAATAAGTGTTGCTTTCTGTACATATACATATATGTAATATAGGTGGCCATCATCAGAAACGAGACATGTATAATTTATGTTTAATCTAAAATTCGTCTCGCTGGTTTCTCCCTTTCGACTTGGGTATTACGAATAAAAATAAATAAGCAATAAGAACTATATTTAAACCAAGTGACAAAAAAAAATATTCATTTACTTTTAAATGATTAACGTCTATATAATTAAAATAATCTTGAAAACGAAAAATACAGAACGGCAAGATAATGATAGCTTATACAAGCGACAAAGTATATAAAACAATAAGACCGAACATAATACCATAACTGTAAAACATGTGAACCCATAAAGAAATATATATGTTTAGTGATTATGAAACCGCTTGTCGTCTGCCATGAATTTTATTACAGAATCAAGTTACCATAAGACTTAAATATTTTGTCTGAATAATGACTCACTACGATAAAAAGAAATAGAATACTTGTATAATACACAACGGTATAAAGCTCAAACTATGAAAACAGTTTATAATTTTTAAACGAAAGTAAAACAAAGTTCAATTAAAAGGTTCAAATCGCGACACAATATGAAATAATTCAATAGCAAGTAAAAGTACTTGATGTATAGACTATGCATACAACAAAATAAATATGGTGTATTGTACTTTACCATGTAGGATGGATGCAGCAAAACACTATAAAATTGGAACTCGAACACAGGTCTGTGTGGTTTGGCAAGTGGAACAGCTCTCCTTAAAAAAATGGGGTTTTATAGAATTTATTTTGCCAAGTGGACGCTACTTGTGGGCGATAATTTACCCTCCGATCTGCACTTTTGAAGAAAGCCACTCTTTTTTCTATGGACAAGACTCACTCACACTCACTCTTTGTTAAAATACAATGTATGAATAAAAGGTCTTTTTCCGCAAATCGCCAGGAAATTTTGACATTCCTGTCAAAATTTCTTGAAGAAAAAGTCGGGACTTCCTTACTGTAAGGAAATGATATTTCCGTACAGTTGTTAGTGTTCTACATAAATAATAGAAAACACATTGCTTATAAGGAATTAATTTATATTTTGAAAACATCAAGTCATTGCTGAATACATTTTTAAGATCAATTTGCTATATTTACAGTAATTTGACAGTTAGTACAATTACTGAACATTGGAGGAACACTCTTAGAACTATGAGAAACATTTTGGACAACATGCAGGGTGGAAGTGTCATTTTGTTGAATATTTTGTACTGTGAAAATTTTATTTGCCACCTCAACCTTATTGTTAAGCGATTCTTCGATATATCCTTCAGCAACGTTTGATGACTTCCATCCGCCATGCCTCTTTAAACTAGTTATGTCGGCACCAGAGTCAACCAATATTGTTGTAGAAGACCGACGAAAGCAGTGACCAGTATATTCTGTCGGATTTACCAAGTTCAAATAAGTAGCAATTATTTTGGGCATTTTTCTAAATTGATGAATTCCTACCACTTGTCTACAACCATTTCCGCTTTGATATTTAAAGAAAAATCGGTCACTGTTCATATTTTCTGGTCTTAACGAAACATGCTTTCGATAAACATTCAAGTAGATCTAATTAATTAGAAATGATCTTGGTTTGTTGGTTTTCGAATCAGGTATGCTGATTAAAAGCTTAGATTCTAAGTCTTCTATATCGTGTACAGTCGTTCGGACTAACTCATCCATTCTACAGGCCCCAGAAATACCAAATATTACAGCCACCTGAAAAATAAATAAAGCTATAATCTAAATAGAAATTAAAACCTTGTAAATTACCATAATCATTAAATTTTCTTTATCTGGAGCTTCCTGGATAAATTTTTCAATTTCTTCCTTCGTTAAAATCTTGGATTTCTTTGCCCTATAATCTTGAGCTTGCCGTTTCAATAAATAACGAAGTTTTGAGTATGTAGATATATCTACATTGTGTTTAAGTGCAAGGGTTGACTTCAGCATTGAATAATTGGCCCATAATGTTGAAGATTAGCAATCTTCACAGTCGTCCAGGAATGTTAAGCTTTTTCTACCCGGTAAACAATCT